>JBAMJV010004456.1:0-27500 GCA_037951105.1 Echinarachnius parma
GTGAAATGGTGAGTTAATGCATAAAACAAATATATTAGCGCCTGATTGTGATCGATAATGGTGATGATGCTGCTTACTGAAGTAGCATGATTTTGTGTAAGATGTGGTGCATGTCAACAGCACGTTCGAACACGTAAGTGAATGGCGATGAGTGTATGTGTGAACGCACACAGAACTGGGCACTGGATGGCAAGATTAAAATCACCCTAGATATTTTGAATGATTCATAAATGTATGATGACATGAAATGATGGATAATGAAAATATGTTATGTTCAGAAGTTCTTGCATCCAGGACAAAATTGTACTACAGGCATTCTCTACCAAGATGCGCCCACAAACCACAGCATACAATACAGAATGGATTCTCTATTCAGTTGCATAGAGCATCCATTCTTTCTGTCATGCTGTGGGCTCGTCTTGGTAGAGAATGTAATTTTTCTATTGTTTTGTTATTACATTCACATACACAGCTGCTCCAAAAAAGCGATCAAGATCTCCTGCCTCGCGGCATCAAAGAGCTAAAGTCAGTAGGTCGCAGGACCAAGGGCTAACTGAATATGAGAAACTACTGAAAGATTACCGTGATGTCATGACCCAAAAACTTGAAGAGGAGAGACGCTTGTCATCTGGCTCCCCTGGCAACAGGTCATCACATGACAGGACCAGGGGTCAGGGGTCAAGTTCACGTCTTCGTAGCGGGAGTCAGTCCAGACCACAAGACAACAAGGAGAAAACAGGAAAGAAGGTAAATCTGTGCAATAAATTTGTGGGAGCAAAGGGCGATTTAGCTTCCATTCGTGTAATGCTTTAAAGAAGTAAAATATCAATGAGGTCCAATGGCAATGCAACAAAAATGTAGTGTTCTATTTTAAATCACATCTAGAGTACTTGCAAAAAATGCAGTTCATGCAGACATGGCCCCCAAACATAAATGCTTCATAGCAAAATGGACACCTAATCACAGTATTCAATTTCTGACAGTTCCTAGGGTATGCTCAGTTCAAAATATGTCATTCACAAGACCATTTTGATGTGCAATGATATGTATTGTTGATTGTAGGAAGGTGCATACAAAAAGGTCTACTAAGTCATGGAATTTTAGAGTTATTAATATTGGCTTGAAAAGCAGACATCCAACATGAAATTTAATTTAATTGTATCCCCCGAACCACTTCGGGGGATACTATGGATTTGGCCTCGTCGCGCCGCCGCCAGCCTGCCGCCGCCGCCGCCGCCGCCGCCGCGTCCGCCGCGTCCGCCGCGTCCGCCGCAGAGATTTTCTTGTGAACGCTCTACAGGTCCGAGTTCTTGTCCGATCATTTTCTAATTTGGTATGAAGGTGTATTAAGGAAAGAGGATGAAGCCTATTGATTTTGGTGTGGGGCGGAGCCCTGGTTGCCATGGTAACCATGATATAAAGAAATAGTTAAGATTACCTTGTGAACGCTCTACAGGTCCGAGTTCTTGTCCGATCATTTTTTAATTTGGTATGAAGGTGTATTAAGGAAAGAGGATGAAGCCTATTGATTTTGGTGTGGGGCGGAGTCCTGGTTGCCATGGTAACCATGATATAAAGAAATAGTTAAGATTACCTTGTGAACGCTCTACAGGTCCGAGTTCTTGTCCGATTCATTTTCTAATTTGGTATGAAGGTGTATTAAGGAAAGAGGATGAAGCCTATTGATTTTGGTGTGGGGCGGAGTCCTGGTTGCCATGGTAACCATGATATAAAGAAATAGTTAAGATTACCTTGTGAACGCTCTACAGGTCCGAGTTCTTGTCCGATCATTTTCTAATTTGGTATGAAGGTGTATTAAGGAAAGAGGATGAAGCCTATTGATTTTGGTGTGGGGCGGAGCCCTGGTTGCCATGGTAACCATGATATAAAGAAATAGTTAAGATTACCTTGTGAACGCTCTACAGGTCCGAGTTCTTGTCCGATCATTTTCTAATTTGGTATGAAGGTGTATTAAGGAAAGAGGATGAAGCCTATTGATTTTGGTGTGGGCGCGGTCCTGGTTGCCATGGTAACCATGATATAAATCAATAGTTAATATTACCTTGTGAACGCTCTACAGGTCCGAGTTCTTGTCTGATCATTTTCTAATTTGGTATGAAGGTGTCTTAAGGAAAGAGGATGAAGCCTTTAGATTTTGGTGTGGGGCGGAGTCCTGGTTGCCATGGTAACCATGATATAAAGAAATAGTTAAGATTACCTTGTGAACGCTCTACAGGTCCGAGTTCTTGTCCGATCATTTTCTAATTTGGTATGAAGGTGTCTTAAGGAAAGAGGATGAAGCCTATTGATTTTGGTGTGGGGCGGAGTCCTGGTTGCCATGGTAACCATGATATAAAGAAATAGTTAAGATTACCTTGTGAACGCTCTACAGGTCCGAGTTCTTGTCCGATCATTTTCTAATTTGGTATGAAGGTGTATTAAGGAAAGAGGATGAAGCCTTTTGATTTTGGTGTGGGGCGGAGTCCTGGTTGCCATGGTAACCATGATATAAAGAAATAGTTAAGATTACCTTGTGAACGCTCTATAGATCCGAGTTCTTGTCTGATCATTTTCTAATTTGGTATGAAGGTGTATTAAGGAAAGAGGATGAAGCCTATTGATTTTGGTGTGGGGCGGAGTCCTGGTTGCCATGGTAACCATGATAACCATGATATAAAGAAATAGTTAAGATTACCATGTGAACGCTCTACAGGTCCGAGTTCTTGTCCGATCATTTTCTTATTTGGTATGAAGGTGTATTAAGGAAAGAGGATGAAGCCTATTGATTTTGGTGTGGGGGCGGATTCATGGTTGCCATGGTAACCATGATATAAAGAAATAGTTAAGATTACCTTGTGAACGCTCTACAGGTCCGAGTTCTTGTCCGATCATTTTCTAATTTGGTATGAAGGTGTATTAAGGAAAGAGGATGAAGCCTTTTGATTTTGGTGTGGGGCGGAGTCCTGGTTGCCATGGTAACCATGATATAAAGAAATAGTTAAGATTACCTTGTGAACGCTCTATAGATCCGAGTTCTTGTCTGATCATTTTCTAATTTGGTATGAAGGTGTATTAAGGAAAGAGGATGAAGCCTATTGATTTTGGTGTGGGGCGGAGTCCTGGTTGCCATGGTAACCATGATAACCATGATATAAAGAAATAGTTAAGATTACCATGTGAACGCTCTACAGGTCCGAGTTCTTGTCCGATCATTTTCTTATTATTGGGATGAAGGTGTATTAAGGAAAGAGGATGAAGCCTATTGATTTTGGTGTGGGGCGGATTCATGGTTGCCATGGTAACCATGATATAAAGAAATAGTTAAGATTACCTTGTGACCGCTCTACAGGTCCGAGTTCTTGTCCGATTATTTTCTTATTTGGTATGAAGTAGGCTTGGGCGGTTCTGCCCCAGCTTGGAGTCGATTCTGATTCCATACCCATGTCTCGGTTCCGAGAAGAATCGGTTCTGAGATCGTATAGCGTACATGTACACATAACTCATACAATCACACAATCAGCTCTGTGAAACAGCGTGCGAGGCCTTGCCCAAAGGCTACTGCCAGCCTAGTAGAACAACGTACACCACCAAACTTGTTCAGTTCACAATATTACAACCCACAAAAGTGCAATGCAATTGGTTCGGGGGATACATGTGCTCGGCTGCGCGACCCCCGCGAGCGCGCAATTTCTAGTTCCTAATTGGATAATAGCTGCATCACAAAATTTGCTCCAAATGATATGTCAGTCAAGCTCTTTCATCCTGTGTATTTTTTGTCTTATGTATGTATAGAGATGTCGAGGAATTTGAATAAATATTGAAAAAATTATGCAAATTAGCTAATTATATATGCGAAAATACTATAAAATGCTGTAAATCAAAGATTAATAAACTTTTTGGGACAAAACTTTTTTATTTGATTTGTTGTAGACAAGTATTTTATTTTATATACAAATATCTGTTTATGAAAATGATTATGCAAATTAGCTAATTATATATGCAAAAATGTTTAAAAATCCTAATAAAATAATTCTAAGAAATTAATTATAGAGTTAAGATGTAATAGAACAAATACAAATATTTCCAGGCAGTATTACAAATTTCTAAAAAGCAAATTGGCCCCCCAAATTGAGCTATTCCCATTCAAATTGACTAAACACAAAAACACAATTTTTAATACAAAGGGAGTAAAACACAGTTCACAGAACAGCCAAATACAACACAATCTCTCTTCTCATTGGCCACCAACACTACCTCACAGCTTCAAGTGTATCACATACGTAACATTCAAATCACATAGACGGTTTCCCCATCTAATTCGCAACCTCAATGCCAGGAAAAACTTTGCTGCTCACCGTACCACGACTTGTAACATGGTATTTAGGTACAAAATTTGACCACGCTAAGCGAGTAGCTAGCTAGGGAGCTGCGCTACGGAGATTTGCGTGCAGCGCGACACGGGCCGGGAGCCAGAGATTTGCGGGCAGCGCGCCACAGAGCTTGCCAATAGCATACAGCGTGCTGACAGCTGGGGCGCAGTGAGTGACATGCCTACTATGACTATGGTCTTTGCTTCCTGTCCATCACTCAAATCCGACCTAGCCGTGCATCATCTGGTCAGTCTGGCACAAAACATCGTGCAGAGTTTGTACACACTCTTATGTTGGCATTCTCTACCAAAGCGTGACCAGGACTTGCGTGCATGACTTAAAGAACCGATGCTCTATACAAATTGCATAGAGCATCGGTTCTTTTAATCATGCATGCTAAGTCGTGGCCACGCTTTGGTAGAGAATGCCTCTATTTCTTTCTTTTTTGGGAAATATTTTCCCAAAGCATCTAGATTCATGAGCAGGGATCAGTTCTGATTCTATCTTAAAAACTTATCAAATTTCTCTCAGAACTTTAATAGGAGGATAAAGAGAAGGATCTGAATGATTTTATGGAACACGACAGACCGGCCCCTAAAATAATTTTCTCCAAAATGGACCCTAAAAGTAAATCTTCAAAACATCTATAGATTCTAGAGAAGATATGTAATCTGATATCTCAAAAAGTATGTTTTCTAATTTATCTCACATCTTAGCCTTTAGCACTCGGGAGGATGAAGAGAAAGATCAGAGATGATTTGATGAACATGAAAGACCAGCACCCAAAACCAACTTCTCCAAAATGGACTCTAAATTCCCACAAAGCATCTAGCTAGATTCTTGAGCACAGATGTATTCTGATCTTCTCTGTAAAGGAACTTATTTAATTTCTCTCAAATCTTAGGAAGATAAAGAGAAGGATCCTGATGATCTGATGGAAACCAAAGACCGGCGCCCAAGGTTGTGTTCTAAAAAAAATGGACTCTAAAAACCCTCGAAGCATCTTGATTCTTAAAGGGGACCACCAGGCAAAGAACAACACATTATTATATGTTTTGGTACCGTTTTGTGAATTGTGATATCAAATAGATACCCAACATTTTGCAAAGGGTTGTGTAATTCATAAACAAAGCAATTAATTTCCACCACTTACGGAACCACTACTATTTCCTGGTTCCATAAGGGCCAACCATTTGCGAGTGCGCCAATGCTATTCACGCATACGTTTGTAGACAATAGATTCCCGGGCGATTCGTTCGCTCTGCACACATTAGTCTTCGCAATTCAGACCGCATGAACGCATGCTTTAGAATGGTGATGCGTTTTCCAATTTTTTTTTTTTTTTCTGCAAACATATTTTTGTGAACTTGTTGATGGAATACTAAAAATTGTTACCTTTCTTTAATAAGAATATTATTTTTGGGTGGTGGTACCCTTTAAGCAGAGATGTATTCTGATCTTTAAAAAGATATACTTTTCTAATTTCTCTCAAATCTTAGGAGGATGAAGAGAAGGATCCTGATGATCTGATAGAACACAAAAGACCGGCACCAAAGATCAACCTATCCAAAATGGACCCTAAAAACCCTCAAAGCATCTTGATTCTTAAGCAGAGATGTATTCTGATCTTTTAAAATATATACTTTTCTAATTTCTCTCAAATCTTAGGAGAATGAAGAGAAGGATCCTGATGATCTGATGGAAACCAAAGACCGACACTCAAGATTGTATTCTCCAAAATGGACGCTAAAAACCCTTAACCCTAATAGGGCGGGGTGGGGGGGCCAAAATGGCCCCCCCCCCCTCCGCGATTTTTTGTATTGCTCCAAAACGCTGTAAGATGACGCGCCGCTGCTCCGTGACATTTTTCTTTCGGGTCTTGCGCACATTTTAAAACAAAAATTTCGAAAATCGGACATACAAAGTCACGTGACCTTTTGTCTATGCATGTCAGCCTGAAAATCGCTCAATTTCGTGATTTGTGTACAAAACATATGGAAATATCAATTTTCGTAAAATGAGGTTTATCATTGGTTATTCAGTGTTGTTTACATTTATATGTTGTTTTGGGGGTTCAAAATACTTAAATTATAGTTAGAAATAAAATAAACAATAAAAACAATAAAATACATAAGTTTAAAAAAACAAAGAAATACATAAGAAATTATCAAAACAATAGAAAACATAAGGAAGAACCTGGCTCTTCCTAATTTGTTTGTCGTATTATTATTCCACATGCTCTAAAGAATATATGTAGTGAAAACCAGAGTTTAATTATGAATAATATATGATTTATGGGTAAAAATATGAATTTCATGACTTATTTGCATAAATTACCATAAATATGCAAATTAATGAATTTTTCAAATTTTAAAAAAATTACCATTGTATTCTATACACTTCACTTATCATGCGTGCAAATTTTCACGGCGATCGGCCGCTCCGCGGCCGAGATCTTAGGGGGGGGCCATAATGGCCCCCCCCCGGCCTGCTGAAGACCTCAAATAGCCCGGCCCTTTTAGGGTTAAAGCATATATAGATTCTTATACTTTTCTAATTTCTCTCAAATCTTAGGAGGATGAAGACAAGGATCCTGATGATCTCATGGAACACGAAAGACCGGCACCCAAGATCGACTTCTCCAAAATGGACCCTAAAAATCCTGAAAGTATCCTCCAGATGAGCAAGAAGGGGAAGACCCTGATGATGTTTGTCACAGTTTCCGGGGAGCCCACCCAGGAGGAGAGCGAGACCATCTCACAGCGGTGGCAGGACCAGCTCTTTCAAGCAAACTTCCAACTACAGAGGTATAATTGCTTGGCTTGAATGCTCCTGATGGAGTGAAATTCAGGCTGTTTATTTTATTTTTTTTTAGCTTCAACAAATATACTGGAGCTCTGGGTGAATTCGCCCCCGAAAGTCATAAAAAAGCCCCCAAAAGTTTGCATAAAGTTCAATGCAAATCAAACTTGGGACTGTTATTTTCATGCAGGCAAGCTTGCAAAGTATATAGCCCCGGGAAAATAAATGATAGTTTTTCCGTGTATTGTCGAGTGAGAAGGGAATTAAATTTTGTTTGGCTAAATTGAGTACTACATGGTATCTTAACCCTAATCAGGCTGGGTTATTTTGGCTATGCTATAGCCGGGGGGGGGGGGGGGGGGGGGGGGGATTCCACCCCCCTAAGAGACTCAGACACATGAAAGAAGACTGTCTTGTTCTTGAGGTCTTAAGATGTTGGCACCTGTTGGCAGGTGACCTCTATACATGGGTCTCATAGCATTGGTTTTCTCTGCAGGGATCACTTTTGGTGACAACTACTGAACTACAGGTGGCCACTAAGAAAAGTGACTGTATTTTCATCACTGTTGTTTCAATTTTATGTACACTTCAGGCTCTACATTGGTTATAATCCCATCTTTGTAGTTCTTTTCCTGATTTGATTATAGGTTTATGATTTGATTTTGAAGCTATGATTTGACTTTACTTGATTTAAGGTTATGATTTAAACCCTGATGCAATTAATATCAGCTAGTCTTTGTTAACTATTCATCATGTTTAATAATTTTCATTCTTACAGGTACATGGTTGACAGTAATCGCGCCATCTTCCTCCTAAAAGATGGTTCCATGGCCTGGGAGCTGAAGGAATTCCTCATCCAGCAAGAGCGTTGCTACGAGGTAACCATTGACAACAAGAGCTACTACGGCAAGGGGTCAGGCAAGAAAACAAACTCGAAGGGCGAACCTCTGGAAGGGGAGGATGATGTGAAGAAAGCTGCATCAGACAAGAAGAAAGGCAAGGGGAAGAAGCCAGCGAAGAAAAACAAAGATTCGGGGGATATCAAGGTTGCAGGCGCAAAGCGCGAGAAGAAAGTTGAAGATAACAAAACCGAGTTATGAGGTTGACTTTGGCGACCACCGGATATAGAGTAGGTTTGCCAACCTCAGCATTTGATGTACTACTGTAGAACAGAAATTGTTCTAAGAGCTTTGTTCTAAATGAGGTCTGAACTTATGTCTTTCTAGAGACTGTGAACTTTGAACTAACTTGAAAATTTATGGTACATGTGGGTCTATGTTGTTTGTGTATTGACCATTCTGCCTGTATGTGAAATAACCCAACAAGTCATGCCTGTTTTGTCTTCTTTCAAGTTCAATTTCCAATTTCCAATTTCTTATCCAAAATGGATTATTTTTCGTTCTCTTTAATGTTTTGTAGCAATATTTATTGACCATTCTGACTGTATGTAAAATAACCATCAAGTCATGCCCGTTTTGTCTTCTTTCAAGTTCAATTTCAAATTTTCGATTTCAAATGTTCAATTTCTTATCCAAAATGAATTATTTTTCTTCCTTTTGAATGTTTTGTAGCAATATTTTGTATTGTGTGAACCATGGTGTATTTAGTGATATAGTCATAGATAACTAATTGTATTGTATTTAATCATTTAAGCCCAAATTCTCATCAGTGGCGCAACTTTAGTCCAGGCTAAAAAGACACAAAGTACCAGTAACTGTTAACACCATGTCGCACCTGTAGAGTTTAACCAGCTCTTTATCTTCAATATCGATGCAGATCCCTTTGCAATTGGCTTCCAGACAGGGTGTTACTTCTAAGCAGTCACCAGTACTATAATGTCCTGGATGATCCAGGATGTAATATTACTGGTGACTTTAATTTAAAGCGATCCTTTGGCCTGATGTCTATAGATGCAGAACTAGAGGGATTGATTGGATATTGGAAAGAAACAATTATAATATCTCCTGTGGCATATGACAACCATCAATGGGCTAGTGAAATTCAACAGGTGTGAAACGCTTTAACCACTTTCTGGTACCTAATTTCAGTGTTTTTAGCCCGGACTAGAGTTGTGCCACTGAGAATTTGGACATTCATATATTATACAGATTTTATTTCATAACTTGGGTGTAATGAGTATTATGTATAACTAATGATGTTCTTTGTTTAGTATTGCTTGCATGTTATATTTGAAGCATTATCATTACACTGATGATACCTATGCAATACTAGAAATAAGCTTTCTTAGATCAGTGTTCATGAGATGACCGGTCACCCGACTACTTAAAATGATGCAGTTCTAGTAAGGTGCGGATCCTTTGGCCCAGTCCAGCAAGTACAATGTATGGGCTATTATGTTGTTCATGAACAGATTTTGCATGGGAACACTTTTGTAATCTACCAGAATCTAGCGTTCAATGAACAATTTATAGAATAATATGCAAATATGTTAATTTTGCAATGTTTTACTTGATTTTTGTCATTTTTTAGCTTTTGTATGGGCATGCAAAACATGATTTAGGGGTTCAGCTTACATTCTGTGCCATTCAAAGCTCATTGAACCTATGACAAACACAGAAATATATAAGAATTCACATACATTTTTTTTTTTTGATTTCTTTATTTTTAATTGATTTTTTATTGTAGGGGCCTACTATTTTGTGTCATTTATTATAAATTCTTTTCAAAATGCATTCCACATTTTAATGAAGGGCTGGGTTGGGGTTAGGGTTAAGGGTTGAATGTAGAGAATTTCTTGCATTGTTCATTAAATTTGATTTGCTGTTTAGTCCTGCAATAGATATTAGGATTGAAGACTTTTGCCAGTGCCACTGTGCGACAGCAAGAATCACTCTTATCTGACTGGTAAAAGGAACTAAATTTGCCTGTTACATGTACCCTTATTTCCAGAATATCCAAACATCCTGTAAGATTGTGTGATATACATGTACTGTACTCTTATTCATCATTTTGATAATGAATTTAAACAAAATGAAATACATCTACTGCAAGTTTGTGTCGTCATCATGTTTAAACTTTGTAATCGTGTCACATACTGTAGTATTTAGAATGCAATTTTGAAGAATATATAAAGATTGTGTAAATATCAAGAACATTTTTGTCCTTTTAATAGTGCCTTGATAGAAATTTGCTTCATTGTACTCATGTTGGTCTTGTATTTTCTACTAACTGATATTTGTTCATTAAATGAACCATCATATAAACAGAAAAGATTGATATGTCTCGAGACTCTTGTGTTGATTTAATAGTTGAATGTATTGTATATATTCAAAGTTATGTTATAAAACCTGGGATTAGGCATCTTCAACCATCCTAATCCAGATTGATTAGTTACATGATGTGGCCCATTTTCCCCCACATTTTTCATTTATATGTTACATGTAAAGATATGATAGTAAAAATAAAATAGTAAGGAATCTTCAAAAGATTCTTCATCAACAAAATTTACGAACAACTTCCGGAATTCAATCTTTGTTTTGTAATGGCGTTAGGAAAAGGAATGAATTACCTTATTATCTTGATTCACTCTGTTAGTATCATTATACAAATAGAAATCTGTCTCTGGGTATTGTGATGGTGTGTGTGTGTGTGTGTATATGTGTGTGCATAACTGGGGCCCCGATTACAACCTTTCCATTCAAGTTCAGGGGCTCCAAACCATTATTGTGTTTGTAAACATTGATAGCCTTTTATGGTTGAATAAGTAATGTGAAAGTGTAATGATAGTAATTGTAACAATAGTAATCAATTTCCAAACATAATTCAACTCAATCGTCTGGCTAAAAAGTAACATTCTGTGTATTTGTTGCTAACATACTGTCTTGAAGCATTCGTTTTTGTATATAGTCTTCTTTAACTTGATCATGCAGTAAAAACTAATTTGGAGTATTTGATACAGACAAAATTTGAAGATGTTTCAAAACCATTATTATTGAAAACCAATAATGTGAGAAGTAGAACATTCTTGAAATAGTCACAAACATGCAGTAAACAGTCTAGCAAGTGGATCGTCATCATAATGCACATGTACATACAAAGAGTTCAAGCAAATACATTAAGTACAAATGTTTGATAATTGTGATTACTAGTAAACGTGCTGAAAAACAATGAAACCAATAAGAAAATGTTTGAATTTTGTAATCATATCTTCAAAAAATAAGGCAAGCATTGATATGCAATAAGGTATAATTTAAAATATATGTTGTGTTATAATCTAAATGGTAGTAACTATATTTACAAAATTATGAAATGGCGTGTATCGGTTTTTGCATATGAACTCTTCTTCATGATGGGTACCTATAATATATGGGACATTCTTGATTAGATTTAATTTTGAAATATCGGGGCTCTGCATGGCAACCCCTTGTTGTTGGGATGAATTTATACAAATTTAGCCCCATAACATTATTAGGAAAAGTACACACAAAAAATATGAAATCTTGCAAGCGGGTACTATGAAAGGAGCCACTTCAGATAACATCAATTGTTTTCCAACTTTATTGTTCAAATTTAAAGGGGACCACCAGGCAAATAACAACACATAATTATATGTTTTGGTACCGTTTTGTGATATATAGATACCCAACATTTCGCAAAGGGTTGTGTAATTCATAAACAAAGCAATTAATTACCACCACTTACGGAACCACTATGATTTCCTGGTTCCATACGGGCCAAACATTTGCGAGTGAGCCAATGCTATTCACGCGTACGTTTGGAGACAATAGAATGCCGGACGATTTGTTCGCTCTGGAAAAAGTAGTCTCGTACATGCAGACCCATGAACGCATGCTTTAGAATGATGCGTTTTCCAATTATATATTTTTGTGAACTTGTGTTGATGGAATGGACTACTAAAGATGTTACCATTCTTTTATAAGAATTTTTGGGTGATGGTACCCTTTAAATAAAAAATAAAACGAATCAAAGTACAAAATCAGGCAATACAGCATTATAAAAACATAATATGAATCATGTTTAAACAAATAGT
Source organism: Echinarachnius parma (assembly GCA_037951105.1). Lineage (NCBI taxonomy): Eukaryota > Metazoa > Echinodermata > Echinoidea > Clypeasteroida > Echinarachniidae > Echinarachnius > Echinarachnius parma. The sequence goes on from JBAMJV010004456.1 coordinate 12,184, forward strand.
AAAAATCTTACACAAATTAACTAATCAAAACACATAATCAGGCAATACAGCATTAGTATTATGGCACTTCATCAAGTCTCCATTTATCATGAAATTGTGTGCAAGTATATAATACCCTTCCTCTTAAATGTTACGGAGTGAATAGTCCAGGTTTTTATAAGAAGTTTGGAGTTTATTTTTATTCTGAATTTTAAACGAATGATTGATTTGCATTCCTCGTTGGTCTCTGTGTTGTTAATGCCTAGATTCACAGTATGTGTGCTTATTGTACATTATTATGTTATCGCAACTTTCTGTCAGCTAGGTCAAGTTTCAATGTATACAAGTTGGTAGGAAAGACCCAATGGGTTATAGATATGTAGATTTCCTTTTTCCTGCCAGGCAGCTTGGGGAGACTCATCAGGGGTGCTTTTATGTCTTTTTTGTTTGTAAATTCATCATTCATTTTGTATCGTTATATTGTACTTGTTTGAAATGCCGAATAAATAATAATAATAATAATTATGATTTTCATGTGTTTAATTTAACATACAAATCTACATTAGTGAGGCTTTGCTTTATGGATACTTATTATTTTATAATATTTATTTTGTACATCACACTTCTCTTTTTCCCCAAGGTTATCAAATAAATTTGATGAATATCATTCTTTGATAAGGGGGAAAATAGAACTGTGATGTATACAAATAAATAATATATAAGTGTATCCCAGGGATATGGGAGTTGAACTCCCATATCCCTGGTATACCCCCCGTATCCATGTAAATCTTGCTAAACATTAATTATTTTTTTCATGGTCTCTTTTTAATTGTGTCTACAATTTTGATATTTTAATGTATACATTGAAACTTGTCCTAGCTGACAGAAAGTTGCGATAAATTGAAATATTGGCCATTTTCAAAATCGTTTTCGAAAAGTGAAAAAAAGTTGAATTTTTACTACTGATATCCCGCCGATAGCTTTGAACACACATTTTTGACAAGCAGAGCTCTTTAGCTCTCATTGGCTGGTTAAGAAAAGTGGGCGTAGGGCGCGCGGTTCGTCTGTCCGAAATCTACGTTTTCATTGGCTAGTCATCGGGTCTGTGATATGACGTATAGGTCTCGCATTAATTATGTATGCAAATTAGATAGGTCTGTGTTATCGTGTTGTGGAATACCGGAGACGATACCTGTGCTAAAATCGTACAAAATCTGTACCATCGGATAGAGTTAAACGGTAATGTCTAGAAATTCATTTTGTCAGTTATTTTTTATCGTTTAATATCATGGTATGTTACAGGAAAGTAAATTTCAGTGAATGACATTTTAGGTAATTCCGCAGATTTTTGGTGAATCGGGATGCCATCGGACCTTGGGTCCTTGCTGCCGGAGTTCCCCGCAGATTGTGAGCGCTGCTACGCTGGTTGTGCGGCGATTGACAAATTATTATCCGACCAGCTGGCAAAACATTTTACGGGTTCGTGTTGCAGGGACATTCTGATCTATTTCTGCTCGTGATTTATGTATGCGGTAGCTTAAAATTTCCGCACACATCTACTCCTTTGTTAGCAGTTAAGTTGATAATTTTTTATTGGAAATGAAATGTGGAATGTCACTATAATGTCAATGTTTTGATCGCAATGTCGATGGATTTCTGTCGCTGACACTGTCGGATTCCGCTTCTTCGTAGCGTTTTCAGTATTTTGCAGGCCTCGAAAATTAAATTTCTCGATTGGGTTGGATATTTTGTTAATTTGTTGGTGTAGCATTCTGTGCGTTGATATTTTAGGATCATTTTGGTGAGTATTCTTGTGCTTATGTTGTGTTTTACGTGAGAAATGATGCATTTTGTTTGGTGGTGTATTGTAAGATAATTGCTGCTTCGTCAATGCAAACCGAATACGACACCCGCTCCGGCCGTACGCATACAATACACGCAATTTCCACAATGGATGAAGCTGCGCTATGCGGCATTATGCCGATGCCGATGGGTCCAATTATTTACGATTTTACCCTATTTTGAAGTGTTGCATTTTGAATTATACAAGTGATTCTAGAGTTTGATTTGTCATTGAATGAATTTGTTCATATTAAGACTTTTCAGGTGATTGCTCTTAATAGAAATGTGTAATTTAAATATTGCATGTTCATGTCTTTTCAAAATGATGCTGATTACGGCTTCCTGGTTTTTCTTGGATTTTGTTTATTGGACAGTACCATTATTGTCATGTAGGGGTGTGATGTAGGGAGGTTGTATTTATTTAGATGATGTTCACTTTTATTCTCATTTCCATTTAACTTTTGAATAAAATGTCTATTTGTACTTTTACAAAATCCAAATTGAAACTATTTAGTGGGAATTAATTCCAGTATTTAAAAGAAATAAAGAACATGTTACTTTAAGTCTTTATATGAACCCCCCTTCAAAAATGGCATTTCCTGAATCAGGGGAAAGAGTTGTGTCGGCCATATTTGACACAGCAACAATTCATTGAGTTTGGATGGTTCTTGTGTGTGCACACAGTGATGACCTATCCAGCACTGCCTTATATCGTACTCTCTACTCTAATGCAGTGCAGCTTTGCACTTGCTTGCATTTAGCCACTTTACTAGTGTGACTATCAATGATTGAGCTGAGATGGTCAAAGCCATTTGGTGGACACTGGTACTAGTTTCATGGCTTGGTTTAGGTGAAATCACTTACCCAATACTAATAATACATGTAGCTAGTGCAACTGGCTCCAATACAGGCAACAAGTTACAGAATTACAGCCGTGCACTACAGGGATGGAAATCACTGATTTTGCTTCTGTCTATTTCTCATTGCTTACTGAATGTAATTGAAAGTCTGGGGCCTGCCATAGTAAGGTAGCCTCTAAAATTACTGTATGTGATTTTTGGGGGAATATTCATCAGATTGAAAAAGTAGCCCCCTAAAATTAGAGAATTATTAAATTCTTTCCCTGCCACCGTGTCACAGCTGTCTTTTGTTATTAGTTACTCAACCATTTAAAGTAATGGTTGCCTCTTTTTTTTTACACATTATTTTCCTAACTACCAGTACCATAGAAATATTTCTGCAAAAGGAAATATTGAAAAAATTATTGGTTATGAAATTATGAGCAGAAAAAAATAAATTGGAAAACGCATCACCATTCTAAAGCATCCGTTCATGGGTCTGCATGTACGAGACTACTTTGTCCAGAGCGAACGAATCGCCCGGGATTCTATTGTCTCCAAACGTACGCGTGAAACGCATTGGCGCACTCGCAAATGTTTGGCCCGTACGGAACCAGGAAATAGTGGTTCCGTAAGTGGTGAAAATTAATTGCTTTGTTTATGAATTACACAACCCTTAGAACTGCAAAATGTTGGGTATATATTTGATATCACAAAACAGTACCAAAACATATATACATATGTGTTGTTCTTTGCCTGGTGGTCCCCTTTAATACTATATAGTGATGTAGTTTTGCATACCATATTTTATACAGGGCTTGATATAGGCACTTTCCCGATTGCCAAGTACAATTTCATAAATTATGGTCTAGTTTGATTGCTTGAATGGACAACTAAATAGTTGTTCGACTACAATAGTACAAGAGGAAAACTTAATTTCTTTCCAGTAAATCTCATCTAAAAGTATGTGGGCAACCAAATTCTGTCGAGCAAGTAAAATTAGAATTGTTTTATTTTACTAGCCAAAATTAAATGGGCCAGTAGAATAGTAAAAAGTTAGTGTGGAACTGGAGGCTTGTTTTATAATACATAATGCACAATGTATGTAGAACACTGGAAAGAAGTGCAGAAAGTAGTGCTTTTGTCAACTGAAAAATAAAATTTCCATAATTGACTATGAAATTATTAAATCAAAAAAATTATATTTGAGGAGAAGTTCTGCCGCTTGTTTGGGAAGTGTACCCATAGCCAGATATTACACAGTCTAGACTGCGGCAGCCCTGACATTTTTAGGAAAGCATCCAACACTGACAGTTCTGATATTGATAATTTTTTTCCTCAAAAAGAAGAAATAATAATAATAATAATGGTATTTTATTCAACAAAATGTCACATTCACAGCTACAAGCTGAATTGCAGTGTCATTTGCAACAATATTTACAAACATGGAAATAACATTAATGAACTCACGAGGTATAAAGAAACCTTAATATATTATATACAATAATTAGAGAAATAAATCATAATATACCTGAATAGTATCACAAATTAGGCATGAATACTAACGAAAGACAGTAAATTATATTATTATTTTGTATATCGATTAAGAAAGTGACGATCCTATCATTGCATTGGTTAATTTGAAGTCAACTTACTAGTAGTGATATATTCTTTCACACGGTCTGTTATAAAAGTGTATTTTTCATTTTGTATGCATGTGTGTGTGGCTTTTCCCAGTAATACATCTTTTTACAAATTAATCTGATGTACAAAGTAACTTGACCTTTTGTTTTTGCAAGCTTGAAAATTGTTAATTTTCATGATTTGTGTACAAATATACATCTAGTATTGAAAAATCAATTTTCCTAGCTAGCCTAGGTTATAAAGATATTTGGTCTTGTTTTCATTGTAGATTTGTATTTATTTATTATTATTATTTTTATATATTTTTGTTTGGGGGGGGGGGCAGGCTTATATTATAATAGTGAAATTCAACAAATAATGATTTACATAAACAAATATGAATTTGATGACCTTATCTGATTTAAATTACCAAAAATATAAAACGATTTTTTACGAATTTGAATTTACTGTGTAGTATTCTATCTATACCACTTCATTTAAAAACGTGTGCGCATTTGTGCAGCAATCGGGCATTTCAAGGCTGAGCGTAGGGGGCTATAATATCCCCTTGTCGTTAGAAAGAACTCAAATAGCCCATCCTTTTTAGGGTTACGCATGTAAGCTTGAAAGTTGAAAAGTAGCCTTAAATTGTATAATAAATCCCAATTGAACATGACTGGCAGAAAATAATTTCCCCATGGGAACCAAACCAACTTCAAAATATTCCAAGTGTTTTTATGACTGTAGCAGTTGAACTTTGTCATTTGATGAGTAAAATGATATTGCAATGGTACCCACTGGTCCCACTGGGATACATACCATTCATTCTTCTCAAAAATAAAACAGTTTGTTTTTTAGATTATGTCATGCAAACAAATTATGCTCTGACATTGCTTATGATTGCCTGAACACAACAGAAACATAACTGTATATTTAAATCTATATTTAATTTTTCAGGGATGGTTGGGAGACTTTTTACATTGTGCATGACTGTTGCGTGTTGTAAACATATTATGTTGTGCTTATTGGTTGACACTTGGGCCTTCCTCCAGGACCCCCCCTCCCCCCCCCCCCCTTTCTAAAGGGAAATTACAGGTCTAAGCCATCACTGTCTATTCTATTTCTTGAAATATAACTTTGTCTGATTAAAATAGCTTGTAAGTAAAAAGTACGTTACCAATCTTTAAATTAAAATGTTTAAATTGTTTATTTCTATATATTTCTATGTATTCTGTTGCAGGCAAAGAGGGAGTACCACTCGTTCTCTTCCCGACTGTCGCCCAAACATTATGAAACGTGCTGGTGTGGAGCCTCAGGAGAGTGCGTTCCCGCCCCAGGCCCAGCGAGTCAAGCAGACTGCCCCGCCCCCAGTGGAGAGGGTGATCGGTGGCCAGCAGCGCTTGCCCCTTCCCTCGTCCGTGTCCGTCTTTGAGCAGGCTGCTGTGCCTGAGAACATGGCCAGTGGCCTCCACTACCAAGCCATGTCGGGATATTCGTAAGTTTCATTATCTTCTTGTTTTCCCTTCAATTTTTGAACAGAGACAAATTAATTGTATGAACAAATTTTTTTGTAGATAAAAACATGTTTTGTACATAACCAAAAAAAAGAGATATATCTAAATTAACAAACATGTGTTGTATAAATAAACGGTTGGGAATTGGTTTTAATGAAGTGAAATGCATTATTCATCATCAGACAGACAATAAGGTGATATGCATATTAGTGCTTAAAGCTGCGTTCCCATTAGAGCGAATTTCTGCTGCGAGTTTCCGCCGCGAACATTCGCACGGACCAAATCATTGTTATTCATATATTATTCATATATTCTTACATGGCGAATATTTGCAAGCAAATTTCTTTAATCGCTCCTCAGACCGATTTTTTCAATAATTCGCCGCGGAAATTCGCTCTAATGGAAACGCAGCTTAAAGGGGACCCCTGTGCGAAGAACAATGTAGGCTTATTTAATTTTAGCTACCATTGTTTGATATTTAATAGATGTTTAACATATTGCAATGGTAATTCATAAACAATGCTATTAAAGGAACTACAACGTCTAGATGGCCTAATTTTCACAATTAGGCTATGTCATTTTTCCTCAAGAAAAAGAATTTGGCAGTCATTTCCCATGAAATCAATCAATTTTTGGGTAATTAGTAAATATCTAATTGTCCTGGGAATGCCCCTTTTAAATCGGCAAAATGTGACGTCATCTAAAGAACTTCGCCCCGTACACGACGCCTCTCTAAATTCTGTAGATGACGTAAGCCGATGCATTGTCAATCACATGTCAATCACGCTGCTGATTTTGGACCCTAAATGTGGGCGGGGCGTAAACTGGCTGCTAAGTGAGATTTGGCATCAGAAAATAAGCCAAAAATCACTACTGTGTTTAGTTTTATGGATTTTTTTCCCGGCAAACCTAGTTTACAAGTCATGAACTACATTGTATGGAATAAGTGCCAAAGTACGTTGTATTCTTTAGTTCCTTTAATGACCTGAACCTTCATGTAATGGGCTCTTAAAGGGACTTAGTAACATTGTCCAAATCCTCAAAATAAAATTGTAATTCTAGCGGTTCCTTTATACCTTGTTGTATTCGTATTAACAATAAAATCATGGGACAGCTTTCGGTTTTTCAAATTTCCCTTTCATTACAAAGATATGTATGATTGAAGTATTTAGATAAGAAAATCTCCGGGCGAGATTTTCATCCCTGTACAAAGTGAATGCAGTGAGTTGGTGAATATCACCCAATATCACTTTGCATTTTCGCTCATTACTTGGCCATACATTGTCCATTTGACCTGAAATTTTCACACAATACCCTGAGGACATATGAGATAACAACAGTATACATTGCATCAACCATTCATCAGTTTTTGCACATCTCAACAAAGTTACTAGATCCCTTTAAGGGCCAAACATTTGTTAGTGCAATGTTTCTATACACGCCTACAGTATGTTTGGAACAGTTCCTAGACAATAGACTAGTCTTCTTCTTCTGGAGAGTGTAGAAATTAAACCTCCTTGGTAGACCCATAAACACATACTCTGATTAGATGAACATTTTTCAAATTCTGATTCGGTAAACAATTCTGGAAACATAGTTTGCTGAACTTGTTGATGGATAATGCCAATGATCATACATAATAATATAAATATGAATCTCCCCCTCCCAGTGTTGCATCAGTTGGTCAGCCAGTGAGTCACCATGGTGGGGTACACCATCCACCACCCCACCCTCACCAGCCCCACCCTAACCCCCAGCAAGCTGCAGCCCACCAACAGCAAACCATACACCAAGCCCAGGCACAGTCACAGGTAAGATACTGTAAAACCCTGTATAAATGACTCATACCCCTGTGCTCAAAATTAAATTTTTGTTTATACATCTAGTTGCCCTTTGGGACACCAAAATCTTAAATTTTCAAATTTTATGTGGTCTGAATGTAATTTTGTGGCTCCCAAAAAAGAAGGGAAAAAAGGAACACAAAACTATAATCTTGCAGTAACCAACAAACATGTTTTCAATAAAAAATTTCAATACAAATTTACATTTGTGTCAGTCTTATGTTGTACTTATTGCCTGCACAGTATACATTTACAAATTGACAAAGCATGATAACATTTTGGTGGCCCAGAGCCAGTGGGCTACTGCTAACGTTGAGCCTTGGTGACCCCATGGATTTGTCAATCAAGCCTTATTTTTCTAGAGTAACCTTTTCTTCTTGGAGTAATCTGTGCTTAATGGGGTAATTTTAAAGGGATCTAGTAAAAATTGGCACAATTTAATCAGAACTCCAGCAGTTTTCACTTACCTTGTTGTATTTGTATTTCAGTAGAAACATGGAACAGATTACAATTTTTACATTTCTCTTATATTAGAAACTTATTTATGATTGAAATTTTCTACTTAAAAATATTTCTCACTGTGCAAAGTTAATGCTGTGAGTCTTCAAATGATGACATAAATGGTACCCTGGGGTACCAAACGAATATCCGCCATTTTGTTTAATTATTTTAATTTTTTTTTGTGCTGTACCAGGGTATAGCGTGCATACAATCGCGCGCTGCACTGCATACACAACGCAATACGGTTGTGCTTCGAGTGGACACAAGATGGCGCTACACAACGCGGTACCCCAGGCGCTGACCCCAGGGTACAACGGTACCCCGGGGTACCGCGTGTGTCATCAAATGTTACTTTGCATTTTCATTTTTCACTCAATTCTTTGCCATAAAACATCCATTGAACGCGACATTTTCACACATCACTCAGTGGACATGGATCACAGAAATGCACATGCTATCAACATGTTAGCTTTTGCACATGTTTAACAGGTATGGGGTATTCCATTACCAATGTTAAAGGGGTAGTTTTTAATTTCTTTCAGGAAATAATCTACTTAAAGGAACTACAGCGTCTAGATGGCCTAATTTTCACAATTAGGCTCTCTATAAGTAATCTTTCCTCAAGAAAAAGAATTTTGCATTCATTTCCCATGTATTCAATCAATTTTGGGGTAATTAGTAAATGTCTAATTGTCCTGGGAACACCCCTTTTTAATCGCCGAAATGTTGCGTCATCTAAAGAACGGGCCAAAGAACTAAATTCTGTAGATGACGTAAGCCAATTAATTGTCAATCAGGCTGCCGATTCTGGACCCTAAATGTGGGCGGGGCGTAAACTGGCTGCTTAGTGAGATTTGGCATTAGAAAATTAGCCTAAAATCACTACTGTGTTTATTTTAATGGATTTTTTTTTCGGCAGACCTATTTTACAAGCCACGAGCTATGAAATAAGTGCCGAAGTACGTTGTATTCTTCAGTTCCTTTAAATCAGTAGGGTGTTTCACTAAACACTAATGTAGATTTTGGGATTGATTTGAGTAATTATAAAGATGCTACAATTGATTTAAGTGTTAATTGAACACCCACCCCCCCCCCCCCCCCCCTCCCGAGAAATCCTGTTTAACAAAAATCTGCAATATTCAAATTGATCTGGCAGAGATTACTGTATTTATGTCTGCTGAATTACAAATCAGAGTTTCCATTCTAAATTATATATCTGCATCCTCCATCACAGGCGCATGTTACCCAGGTACAGGGTCAACAACAACAGCAACAGCAACAACAGTACCAGAGGCTGAAGGTTGAAGATGCCCTGTTTTACTTGGATCAAGTAAAGCTCCAGTTTGGAAGCCAGCCCCAAGTCTACAATGACTTCTTGGATATCATGAAGGAGTTCAAATCACAGAGGTGAGTACATAGACATTCAATTATATTAAACACAATTAAATTCAATTAAATTCAGTATATTCAGACCATAAAACTATCATAACAAGAATATGAGAAGCGGTATTCCTATCATTCTCCTCATTATGTTTGACAATTCCCTTTAATTAATTATTACACATAATGTTATGCACTCTGCAGAAGCAAAATCACATTGGAGTCAACACATTGATGATATACGATACATCTGAGCTAAATGTTGGATAAAAACTACTTCTTGGATAATTTATTTAATATCATCTTCCTCTTTTCTCTGCTCTGCTACAGTATTGACACCCCTGGAGTAATCAACAGAGTATCAAACCTCTTTAAGGGGCATCCTGACCTCATTGTTGGTTTCAACACATTCTTGCCTCCGGGATACAAGATCGAGGTTCAAGCTAACGACCCCTCTCAGATCAACGTCAGCACTCCAGGAAATCCAATCCCTAAGGTAGGAAACTCAACAATTGCTTGCCTATGTTGTAGCATTTTAATGTAAGGTATAAATGTAAAGGAGATATAAATACTAGATTGTGTGATATGAATTTTCCCTCTTATATTTAGCTACAGAGGAAGTGTAGGCAGTTGTACATTCTCCAGTTGGTTACAAATAGAACACATTTGCCGATTACTGATTAATGAAATAAACCATTTCTATTGCAGTTGCTGACAGTAACTGGCTTGCAGCCCATCAGTACCCCATCCTCTGGCCCTGCTGCGGCCCATGGCCTAGCAGCACAGACCCAAGCCCAGGCCCAGGGTCAGGTCCAAGCCCAGCCAGTCCAGAGCTCACAGCCACAGGTCGTGTCACAGCCAGCCAAACAGGCCACAGCTCCGGCATCCTATGGACAAGCAGCTGTATCCAAGGTAGGCATCTCTTCCATTATTTATGACGTGAATTGAAGTTGCGAGATTGGTAAAGCATGCCTTTTCCAATCAGTGGGATCCCATATTCAAAACCAGTGTATTGTCAATTGCATTTTTTCCTTCAGCAAGAAAATGTATCCACTATTGCTGCTCTGTACCCAGGTGTGTAACTTGAGACCTGGAGTGGAACATATTACTTGCATACTGTTGAGTGTGCCTCATGGCTGCTCACGAGGGAGCATAAAGTGCATGTCACATGCAGATTGATTGCGAGTGTGTCCAATGACCAGGGTAAAAATGTAAAGTGCTCAAAGATCATAATCAATCATATTAGGTCCTATGAAAATGAAGAAGAAAAAATGTTATATCACTACTTTGTAAATACTTATTACTTATTTGATTACTTCATCAAGGTCTATGTAAGTAACAAATAAACATTATCCTTTCATAAATTAGAAACTTAACCAATTAACTGTCTGTCTGTCTTTCACCCGCAGAGCCATCACCCCATGGCAGCCAGCCATCCCGTCCAGAACCAATCTGCCCCTGGCGGTCACACATACTCCCAGCCACCCCCTGCTGCCCAGACCAGCCCTGTACAGGCACATATTGGCCACGCAGGGGCAGGAGGAGGTGGGGGTGGAGGAGCAGGTGGTGGTGGTGGTGGTGGAAGTGGAGGGCCAGGCCAGCCAGTGGAATTCAACCATGCTATCACATATGTTAACAAAATCAAGGTAAGCATTTTGATTTTCATTTGTTCAACGTCTGGGAAAATAAAGTACATGAGTAATTGTATCCCCCGAACCACTTCGGGGGATACTATGGATTTGGCCTCGTCGCGCCGCCGCCGCCGCCGCCGCCGCGTCCGCCGCAGAGATTTTCTTGTGAACGCTCTACAGGTCCGAGTTCTTGTCCGATCATTTTCTAATTTGGTATGAAGGTGTATTAAGGAAAGAGGATGAAGCCTATTGATTTTGGTGTGGGGCGGAGTCCTGGTTGCCATGGTAACCATGATATAAAGAAATAGTTAAGATTACCTTGTGAACGCTCTACAGGTCCGAGTTCTTGTCCGATCATTTTCTAATTTAGTATGAAGGTGTATTAAGGAAAGAGGATGAAGCCTATTGATTTTGGTGTGGGGCGGAGCCCTGGTTGCCATGGTAACCATGATATAAAGAAATAGTTAAGATTACCTTGTGAACGCTCTACAGGTCCGAGTTCTTGTCTGATCATTTTCTAATTTGGTATGAAGGTGTCTTAAGGAAAGAGGATGAAGCCTTTAGATTTTGGTGTGGGGCGGAGTCCTGGTTGCCATGGTAACCATGATATAAAGAAATAGTTAAGATTACCTTGTGAACGCTCTACAGGTCCGAGTTCTTGTCCGATCATTTTCTAATTTGGTATGAAGGTGTCTTAAGGAAAGAGGATGAAGCCTATTGATTTTGGTGTGGGGCGGAGTCCTGGTTGCCATGGTAACCATGATATAAAGAAATAGTTAAGATTACCTTGTGAACGCTCTACAGGTCCGAGTTCTTGTCCGATCATTTTCTAATTTGGTATGAAGGTGTATTAAGGAAAGAGGATGAAGCCTTTTGATTTTGGTGTGGGGCGGAGTCCTGGTTGCCATGGTAACCATGATATAAAGAAATAGTTAAGATTACCTTGTGAACGCTCTATAGATCCGAGTTCTTGTCTGATCATTTTCTAATTTGGTATGAAGGTGTATTAAGGAAAGAGGATGAAGCCTATTGATTTTGGTGTGGGGCGGATTCATGGTTGCCATGGTAACCATGATATAAAGAAATAGTTAAGATTACCTTGTGACCGCTCTACAGGTCCGAGTTCTTGTCCGATTATTTTCTTATTTGGTATGAAGTAGGCTTGGGCGGTTCTGCCCCAGCTTGGAGTCGATTCTGATTCCATACCCATGTCTCGGTTCTGAGATCGTATAGCGTACATGTACACATAACTCATACAATCACACAATCAGCTCTGTGTATGTGAGAAGGTAACTCCACAAAAGTGCAATGCAATTGGTTCGGGGGATACATGTGCTCGGCTGCGCGACCCGCCGAGCGCGCAATTTCTAGTTATCAATTGTGATAGGCGCTATATAAATCAAGTATATATTATTATTATCATTATGCTCTTTTCCCTTGTTTCTATGGTAACAGGATGTTGATGCGGAGAGCAGACTTGCCAACCGTTCCGTTTTTAACGGAATTGTCCCGTTTTTTAAGTTTTTATAGCCACAAAAAACGGAACGTTCCGATTTTGAAAAAAAAAAAAAAAAAAAAAATATATATATATATATATATACATGTACCATCCGATATCTGTCCGTTTTTCAATTGTAATCAGCAGGGCAGTGCCATGTTAGTCTACAAACCGCTGTCAAGATGAAAGCCTTAAGATATCTCATCACAAATGATTCTTCTAAATTTGGCTCTTACCAGGTTTAATCTATTCATTAATCCTCTTACCATTTGTTTATTTGAACATTTTGTTACATGTAAAATACCTTTACTTTAGCAATAGATTAGCAGGGTTCAACGTGCCATTTTCTGACCGAATCTATAGAATGGGGAGGGGAAAAAATAAATGTAAAAAAAAAATTTTAAATTTATTTATTTTTATTTATTAATTTATTTTTTTGTTAACCGAAACCGTGAAAATGAAAACGTTTTTGCCGATGCCGGTCGGTTAACCGTCGTGTAACCGTTTCACTACAGCCCTAGTATGCACCAGATTGCACAATTGTAAGTCCAAAAATGCAAAAGCTCCCTACCGTAGGAGGGGGACACCCCCCTCCCACACCCTCCCCCCCCCCTCGGTCGCTCTGCTCCCTCGTGCTCGGGTGTTCAGTTTTCTGACTTTCAAATGTTGGCAAGTATGTACATGTATTTTACTTAGGACATTTTAAAATAGTGTTCTAATTTATTTTCATTTTAATTGATTCATATCAGGCTGCTGATAATAAACCCCAGGGACATGGTGGTGAACAACCAAACAAAGAAGCTGGTTTGTACAACTCATCATTTAAATTGGTTCATTTAACTTGTTAATAACTGTAGAAACATTTTTTAATTTTTTTATTTGAGATTTGTGAAATTATTTATTCTCAAGAGAAATGTAGTGAGACTTTATAGATGCATTTCTCTTGAAATAAGGTCACTACTCATTATTGGAGACAAAGTCAGAAGATATCAGACATTCCTTTTTGCTTTTTGCAAATATTTCCTCTGCTATGAATAACTTTTTTTAAACATCTGGGATTTTTTAAATTTGATATGTGGGTACATGAATTTTGTTAGAAGGAGATGGAGGTGAGACTTTATATATGCATTTGTTTTTTTAATAAGGGTAAGATTCGTTATTTGGAAAAAGATATCAAACTTTCCAACTGCTTCGTGCAAATATTTCCTCATTAAATGATGATTTATATATCGTCGACTCTCATTTCACTCTTCCATAACCTGTAGTTTGCAATCATCCACTTAGTCTATCCTTGAACATACACACCGATTCAGCTCAAAATTATATTGAGAAAGATCCATCACTTACGCTGCTACTTTCCTATGGAACAAACCAACCCTCAATATTCGTACATCTGAAAACGTAAATAATGTATTAGTGTATACATCAACTAAACCGAACACAAAAAGTAACTACCCCCCTAAACAATTGCCCATAATTTCATAACCAAGAACTGTTTCAAGATTTTGTCTTGCCAAAATATCCCTATGGTAGTTAGAAAAACAATGTCATGAATGTGTACAAATTAGAGGTAAACATTATTCCATGGTTGAGTGAGCACAGATTAAAGAGAACATTGTCATATTTCAAAATTCGCAAAAGTATTATCATCATTACAGCTTATTGAGTAGGGAAAATTAAAAAAATTGCAATTAATGCAGATTTACCACATGTGCCATTAAAAAATAAAAATGAATAGAATATCAAACAGCATTGTTTCATGAACCATGATCAATGCATTCAGCCACATGTGCTGTTTCACAACAATGTACAGGCACGCACAATGCCTTGTGACTTTTGAATTTGGCCATTTTGTCTTTAATCTGTGCTCGTTCAGCCATAAAGTGATGAATATCTCTGATTTTCACACACAATGTACATAATAATTGTACCAATATTGTGCCAAGATGTCATCTTGGAACAATTGTCGGTTATGAAATTATGAGCAGTTGTTTAGGAGGGTAGTTACTTTTTGTGTTCGGTTTATCTGTTAACTATTTGACCTGCATTATGTTTAGTATATTTTGTTACATTTTAGCAATTATTTTCTTCTGCTTGCTATGCCCCACCTCTAACAAAAACTCTCCAAAGTAAAAAAAAATCCCCAAGTGGCATCATCTGTCAATCAATACTCAATTACTGAAAAGATGAACAAAACAGGGTGGAATGCAACTTCTCCCAAGGTGAGGGCTTGCTCACAATAGCAATACATGTTTGAATACTGTTCTAACTGACGCACTTTCAATTTTAATAGCAGTTATTATTAGTATTATTATTATTATTATTAATATTTATTCGGCAGTTGCTATGTCAGATGTATGTAAACATGCAGTGCATGTTATTGTGAGCATGTTCTTTTGTAAGTATGTATTGTGTTCATCTCCGGTTAGCTGACCAATGATTGACAGGTGATGTCACTGGGGGGTTTTTACTCTGGATAATTGTTTCTTTTTTAAATATAAAATATACAAAATATACAAAACATAATGTAGGTCAAATAATTAACAAATGATTGATGTATACATTAATACATAATAGTTGAAGGCAACTTGCATTTAGATTTCAGGGAACATTTAAAGGGGTAGTTCAATTTTGGTATAGAGGGCGCTGCACGAATTAAATTTAACGTG
>JBAMJV010004456.1:32500-111231 GCA_037951105.1 Echinarachnius parma
CATGGCTAGTATGCATGGCTAAAAGAACCCATGCTCTATGCAATTTGTATAGCGCATCGGTTCTTTCAGTCGTGTATGCGAAGTTGTGGGCACTTTTCCGAAGAGAATGCCGCGTCCGCTTCTAATAGTCCACTTCGCGTTGGCACGTGGCGAGTAAGGTATCTAGCCAGCCTCTAACAATGATTTAAATAACAGTTTATTTGTGACTGATTCAATACAAATATTAACCGTATGAATGTGTAAACAATAACTAGTGAGGGACCTTAAAGAGATAGTTGAGTTTTGGTAGAGAGGGCGCTAGACTACTTATTTTTTTGTGAGGTAATGAAAAACTGAGTGTAAAATTTGAAAGAGCATAATATTTTAAAAATAAAATCATCTTTGTTTGATCAAAATCGGTTCAGAGACGGCTGAAATATCCATAAATATAACAATTTGTAATAAAGCTGGGGCCCCAGGTTTATTAGAGAATTTTGAACCAGCCGTTAAAAAATCAAAAAAATGCAATGCTTCCTCTTTTCAAAAAGTTACAAAATAGGTATTTAAATAGTTGTTGGTTATTTCTCTATCTAATTACTATTTCAACAAAACATCACATGCACAATATTTATTTCAAAATGGTTGAAACCGATGAGTGTTTAGAGAGCGCCCTCTTCCGTATTAACGGCTCTTTTTGAATGATAACATGATCTTTACTACGTCATTTGTAATTTTGTGTTCCTTTCTAGTTATAACTATTAGTTTGTAATGTAATGATGCAGGTTTTGGTTACTAAAATTCAGTTTCACCAAAAACTGTACTCTCCTTACCAGAACTCAACTATCCCTTTAATATACATGTATTTTACTTAGGACATTTTAAAATAGTGTTCTAATTTATTTTCATTTTAATTGATTCATATCAGGCTGCTGATAATAAACCCCAGGGACATAGTGGTGAACAACAACCAAACAAAGAAGCTGGTTTGTATAACTCATTATTTAAATCGGTACATTTAACTTGTTAATAAGTGTAGAAACATTTTTCTTTTATTTTATTTGAGATTTGTGAAATTATTTATTCTCAAGAGAAATGTGGTGAGACTTTATAGATGCATTTCTCTTGAAATAAGGTCACTACTCATTATTGAAGACAAAGTCAGAAGATATCAGACATTCCTTTTTGCTTTTTGCAAATATTTCCTCTGCTATGAATAACTTTTTTTTAAACATCTGGGATTTTTTTTAATTTGATATGTGGGTACATGAATTTTGTTAGAAGGAGATGGAGGTGAGACTTTATATATGCATTTTTTTTAAAATAAGGGTAAGATTCGTTTTTTGGAAAAAGATATCAAACTTTCCAACTGCTTCGTACAAATATTTCCTCATTAAATGATGATTTATATATCGTCGACTCTCATTTCACTCTTCCATAACGTGTAGTTTGCAATCATCCACTTAGTCTATCCTTGAACATACACACCGATTCAGCTCAAAATTATATTGAGAAAGATCCATCACTTAATTACGCTGCTACTTTCCTATGGAACAAACCAACCCTCAATATTCGTACATCTGAAAACGTAAATATCATTAAATCTAGGTTGAAATCGCTCCCTTCCTTTTAACTTTTAAATTTATGTGCACACTGTCATTTATGGGTGTTCTTTTTTATTTATGTATGCACTTACAATCGCTTATAGGCTCTTTTGCAATATGCTATTTATAAATTCCTATTATTATTTTGGATATTTTATCCTTGTGTATTGCAGGGGCTGCAAACAGTCTGGAAGATCAAACACATGGTCCCTCAACATCGACTGCTGCATCATCAGGTAATTGTTTCTTAAACAAAAGCTTAAACATCATCACTCCTTCCGTGTTAATGATCTGTCTAGAAACAAAACGCCCTATTTAATATAACTCTTTGTCGTTCAGTTTCGCAAGTTCAGCATATGTGATTTTCATGTTTCAAGTTTCAATTTATTTATCCATATGCAGATAAAAACGCCAAATACAAAGCATACTCATTGAGTAAATTGATGAATAAACAAAATAACATTTAGAAGATATAACACAAGTAAGACATAGAAGGAAATAAAGATGTGTGCATTTTTATCCAGCGTATGGAAGGTTTCGTGGCAGGTAGTCAAACATAATATGAAATATAAATATATATGTATAAACAAACAACAAGCCCTAAGAAGAAAAACAACAACTACGACAACAACAAACATGCCTATATACAAAGCTTATATTACATATTGCATGATCATAACTGTTCTGAATGTTTAAATAAATATTACGGAATATAATTCAAAATTATTATTATTATTATTCATTTTGTTATGCCCCTACAATGATTGTTTTTAAATATGAATAAAGTAAATGATTGTTCTGCATAAGTTTTGCACAGAAAGAAAGAGGACACAACAACATTGGAACTGTTTGTACAGTGCTCTTGTACGTGCATTGTGTACATGTTGTAATCAACATGTCCCTTTTTTATCTGATATGCATTATTTGTCGTTCCTTTTCGCAATTGTATGTTAAAAAGTATGAAATAAGTTCAATGAAAATAAACGTGTCATTTTAAGTGTAAATTCTATCCACCTTTCCGTTCATGGCTATCAACAAGCATATCATTTGTAATAGTTAACAATATTATGAGATGACTTTGCTCGGAAATAACATATTGCCCGAATTTAACATGATTTTGCCCGAATATGACATGATTTGCCCGAATTTCAGGTGCGTTTTGCCCGAATATGACTGTTTTTAAATACTCCAGGGAGGCTGCAGGGCCCGACCCCCCCCCCCCCCCCCCCCCCTCCAACAACCTGCCTCCTAATTCTACGAGTGGTTTGATTTTCGAATGGATTCTAAAGTGTTTCATTTCGCAAGATAAGCTACTTGATTAAAATATTGATGAGGTGTAAATTCTATCCGCCTTTCCGGTCATGCCTGTATCCAAAAGCATATTATTTTTAATAGTTTATATTATCTTTACTCAGACAGTGGATATTCGGGGCCTACCAATACCATGGTTACTATGGAACAAGAATGCACCCCATCTCATGTATCTGGTACGTTTGAGTGTGTTTTTCAATTGTTATTATATTATTTCTTTCGTGGCGAGAACATTGAGCGAGAGGCGCAGGGCAATATGAAATTATTTAACATTTTAGTCAAATATTTGTGTCTTTGTAGTCGACGTGAGACTGCTACTATTTGAATGAAAAGAAAATGTGTCTAAGATTATTCGTTTGTATAAATGAGTCAATTAAAATGATTAATATAAAATTATAACAATTTAAGATATACTCGTTCAATCCTTTTTTAACTATACTACTTCCCAAAGTTGTGTAAGTTAAATCATTTTTAATAGAAAAGTACATTATGACTAGTATGTTATAATATCCATGCAAAATAACCCTAATTAGAGTAAGCTCACACGTCAGTGAAAAACACCAAAATTGGGATAGGTTGCCTGACTATATGAGACGTTCAAAAGAAGGTTAAAAGATATGATATTAAATCAATATAAGTCATTCATTATCATTTAATATAGTTCCTATATGATGTACACATTTAGTGAAACCAATGTTTCCTAAATTCAACAATCTTTAGTGAATTTGTTAATCCATTTGGACTAGGGGTCTACTGAGATTGCATGTTATATCAAACTCAATTTGCCTTTAATGGGTCAATATAACCGTTTCTTAAGTACTAATATACACCTCAATTATTTACAATTAAACCCTATGTTTGGTTACATAGTTCAGTTGGTGTCATGCGCCATAAAGTATGTTGTTAACTTTGACCCATTGTGATACTCGCTTGTGTTTTTAAGAACTCAAGTGAAACATGTTTCTTCAAAAAATATAAATTTACTCATTTTATACTGTGATTTGCGATACGTTTTATTTTGCATTGTTATGAATGTACATTTCTTTATGGACTTTTATGTAGGTCCATTATCATTAATCATGTTTTGTGTTACTTTGTTGCTTTTCCTCATCGCAACATTTTTCATATTTCACTTGCAAAAATGTTTTAATGATATATCTATTTTAACTATTTTCACAGAACATCACATTTACCTTTTTATGGTTAAAGCTATCGGGTGCCTGGGGGCGCACTATCTGTTCTTCATGAGTTTTAGTAGTTGCCGTATTCCTTGCATTAAATGTATACTACAGATCTGGTCAAACAGAATGTAAGTAACTAAAACTAAAACTCATGAAGAACAGATAGTGCGCCCCCAGGCACCCGATAGCTTTAACCATACAAAAAAAAAGGTTACTAGTAACTAGTATAGCACCACAATTTACAAAACTAGTAACTAGTATAGCACCACAATTTACAAAAATATCTCTTTTGGAAAAAGGTGCAAATAATAAATTATAGTGCTATCTCTTTCAAAAGTACTTTGCTCCCTAGGTGCAAATAATCATTTATAGTGCTATCTCATTCAATAGTACTTTGCTACCTATATGCAAATGTTACAGACACTCTATCATCATCAAGTTCAGAGCCTTTCTCACAGCATCATGCAGACATACACTTTCCAAAAGTGTCTAGCCTGGTGAAAGAAAAGGCAAGATCATTATCAGTCCTGCAGGATAACAAAGATCACATCACTTTCGACATATGGGACTTTGCTGGGCATAAGCTTTACTACGTAACTCACCAGGTATCCAATGGCTTTAATTTACCAAAATTATCATTCGATATATTAGTTTTAATAACCCGATAGTCAAAAGAACAGAGTATAGTTCTTCTGTAGACAATAGCACTAGTCTTCTTATGCAGACCGCTTAAAACAATTTAGTATAATGATGAGTTTTCAAATTATTATACATTTTTCAGGAAACCTGTTTTTCGTCTTTATGGAATTGACTACTATAAAACTATTCCCTTTCACATATTAGACAGTAATTTGGTAAGTGGTTTTGGTGGTGGCTTCCTTTAAAGGGATAGTTCCTCTTATGCAAGCCAAATTTCAAAAATTGCGAGGTCATTGTCTTATATGAAAGAAAATGTCATGTAAAAGCATCCCTGAAAACATTGGGGCTTGAAATCTCTTTTTCGTAGAGTTATAGACCCAAAACTAATAAACCATCGTCCGACGTTTAATTGTGCATTATACGTGTATTCACCCAGTAAGAAAGTTCATACACGGATTCCACTGAGAGCCATCACGCTATGCGTGACCCCTACGTGACTTGAGCGAATAATAAACAAAATAACCAAACCTCGCTTAAAGGGATCTAGTAACTTTGTTGACATGTGCAAAAAGTGATGAAGGGTTGATGCAATGTATATTGTTGTTATCTCATATGTCCACAGGGTATTGTGTGAACATTTCAAGTCAAATGGACATTGCATAGCCAAGTAATGAGCAAAAATGCAAAGTGATATTCACTGACTCACTGCACTCACTTTGTACACGGTAAGAAAAACTCCGGGGGAGTTTTTCTTATCTGAATACTTCAATCGTACATATCTTTGTAACGAAAGGGAAATTTGAAAAAACGAAATCGGTCCCATGATTGTATTGTTAATACGAATACAACAAGGTATGATGGAACCGCTAGAATTACAATTTTATTTTGAGGATTTGGACAATGTTACTAAGTCCCTTTAAACTGACTACATGTTATTATATATTCTTCATTTTAGAGATATTTTTTCCGTGACATATCTTTACAAATGTCGGCTCCACAATACCTTTACAAGAATATAAAGTACAATATTGTTGTAATATTATGCTAAATCAGTGAAGCGCTTGTATTGACCGATATATAGTTTGATGGAGAGACGCATTCGTTTTTCATTCGTAGAGTTCAAATTACAGGGCTGATTGATCTGATTTGTTTTTGTTTTGTATGTGTTACATTCATCCCCATTCGTCAGCTGGAAACTGTTCCGACGTTTTGTAAAAGAGGAATTGTCCCTTTAAGTTTTCTGTACGGTATTCAGAGAAAAATGCGTACTTCATGTGATAAAATACCGTTTTACTTAAAAAGGATTATCGTAATTTTTCATTCCGAATTTTGAGGATGTCGAAGGAAAATAATCATAAATTAAATCTTAGTTTTATATATCAATCAAACGCAATAACTCCATAATATGCATGGTTTGTTAAAGGTGTTCCTATCCTGGCGAGCCGTTTACCTTCTCGTGTTTGATCTGAGCAAGGACTTAGATGAGAAGGTTACTGCAAAAGACAGCAATTCTGATGTAAGCGTCCTGTATGATAAACATGTTTTACTTTTGTATTCACTTCTTTGATTTTCGAATGGATTCTAAAGTCTCTTATTTTGCAAGATAAGTTATTTAATTAAAATATTGATACACTAATCCACCTTTGCACTCTGTTATTTTTACAGAAATGCGTAAGAAAAATGTATGCGTTATAGGAATGTCATATATCATATCATGTTTGCAACTATTATCCACGTTAAATGTGTAGTAGTAGTATTAGTTTTAGTAGTAGTAGTAGTAGTAGTAGTAGTAGTAGTAAGTAGTAGTAGTGGTAGTAGTAGTAGTAGTAGTAGTAGTAGTAGTAGTAGTAGCAGTAGTAGTAGTAGAAGTAGTAGTAGTGGTAGTAGTAGTAGTAGTAATTGTAGTAGTAATTGTAGTAGTAGTAGTAGTAGAAGTAAGAGTAGTAGAAGTAGTAGTAGTAGTAGTAGTAGTAGTAGTAAGTAGTAGTAGTAGTAGTAGTAGTAGTAGTAGTAGTAGTAGTAATGGAAGTAGAAGTAGTAGTTGTCATGGTAGTACTAGTAGTATCGTTATTAGTATGATTATTACTATATCCATCATTTCTTTATTATCTTCGCATACTAATTAATGTAATGTGCATGTATTAATTTTCTCCTACTTGTTGAAAAAGAAGACGCATAATAAAAACAAGCATTGCGGATATAAACAACTCTTCAATGCGTGTTATTTATTGTCTGAATATGATCCGCCCCTTGTAATGTATGGTTTCACAGAAGGTGACAGGGGGAGCTAAAAGTGATCTTACTCGCCTTCAATTTATCAACTTTTGGCTCTCGTCGATAGTCGCACATTCCACTCGTCCAGATGGTGCTGCTAGTGACACTCCTCCACCTATCTTCATTGTGGGAACCCATCGGGATAGCGTAGAGGGGGACAAGCAAAACAAGGTAACAAAGATATATAATGAACTAAGGGAGGGTTCTGAGAGTGTCAATATGCACAAGTATGAATAAAGTAACATTGTACAGGGGTGTGAACGTGTGACTATCGAAGTACAAGTAAAGTGACGTGGAAGCAAGGTACAAGGGGTGAACGCGTGACTATAAGTAAAGTTACACAAAGAACATATGAATACACAGTTGAAACTTTACATCACGATTTTGTCGAATTGTGATAACTATATGACTGCGCCTCGTATAAATGATTGCGCAATATTAATCGGGAAAAATTATATTTCTGAAATACAAAATTATTACAGATTTTGTCTTCACATTACCAATCCGTAATGTACTTAACTTAGCCAAATAAAATTATAATGTTATCATGTTGATAAAGGTCCAGTGTTGGTCTACCGCACAAAACATGGTCGTTGTATTTTACATACGGTTTACCTAACACTTAAGAAGTACATTTTTTTTTTATCATTAGATAATGATATCGAATTCTGTATTTCTGATCAAATAATAGTTTTCAAAGATCCGAGACAGTTTTCAGGAAAAGCCGTATGAGAACTACGTGGAGTCAAAATACTACGCTATCGAAAACCAACATGGAGCCGATGATAATGAGGTAACATATTCAAATATAATTCAATTGTGAAGTGCTCCCAATCTGCTTTTAAGAAATTTTACTTAGAAGGTATCATAAATTATATTTAAAGTGTACCACCGCCAAAAAATGATATTCTCATAAATGAAAGGTAACATCTTTAGTTTTCCATTTCATCAACATGTTAACAAAAATATGTTTCCAGAAAAAAATACATGATTGGAAAACGCATGCGTTCATGACATGGTCTGCATATACGAGACTACTTTGTCCTGAGTGAACAATCGCCCGGGATTCTATTGTCTCCAAACGTACGCATTATGCGCACTCGCAAATGTCTAGCCCGTACGGAACCAATAAATAGTAGTGGTTCGTAAGTGGTGGAATTCAATTGCTTCGTCTATGAATGACACAACCCTTTGCAAAATGGTGGGTAACTATTTGATATAACAAAACGGTACCAAAACATAATAATTATGTGTTGTTCTTTGCCTGGTGGTCCCCTTTAAGAAATCGCAAAGATAAATTTAAAAAAATAAGATACCTATTTTAGTCATTTGAATATCTTTGCTTTACTCTCTATTTACAAAGTACACGGAAAAAAAATGCCGGACGAGCATTTGATGGTAATAACCTGCAAGGCTTTTTCAAACTCGAGAGCAAATATTATTCAAAAATATGCTACACATGATTATCTTTATTTTGGTGATATCATCTATGATGTTTATACGTGTGCACATGCTTTATTTTCAGTTGACGGCTCTGAAAGAACACGTTCTTAAAGTTGCGTCAGAAGAGACATACATGGGAGAAGAGATACCACTGCAATGGCTTCAGTTTGAACAAGAGATCAAAGCTCACAAGGATGACCCTATGAAGAACATGGACCAGGTATGATTTGCATTGCCTTTTTTAACGTTAAAATATACCGTTCAAAACATTCAAATGGATCCATAACGTCATAACATTTTACAAAAGTGAGACATCAATCATATATACCAATATTGTTGTAAAATTGTTCTGAATGATTGGTTAATTATTTTTATAGGAATCAAAACGCTGATTACCTAGAGTTAAAAGGTGAAAATAATGCCTTTATCTGTATGTGCTAGTGTGTGTGTGTGTGGGTGTGTGCGTGTGAGTGTGTGTGTCTGATATCTAATAGAGAAGAAATAATGTACATTAGCGTTTTGTCCGATGTTTTATTTTTTTTATTTCATTGTATTTTCTTCTACATTAGACTAAAGAGCTGTTAGACAAGCTAAACATTGGAACTGACCAGGAGAGATTGCAAACGATGCTGACATTCTACCATGATTTGGGCAAGATAGTTTACTTTGGCAACCTAGATGACGCCAACAACAAACTCAACGACCTCGTCATATTAGACCCAGAGTGGTTGATAGGTGTATTCAAGAAGATTATCACCATCATGAAACCAGATGAATTGGTGAGATTTGTTTTATTGCAATGCCCATTGGTTTTCAGTGATGTAAGCATTGATAGTAGTGGGTGTCTCGTAGAGTCTCGCTATACCGGCGCACAGTGGGCCAGAACCGTTTCAAAGTGTGCCAAAATTAATTACTCATTGAAGAAGGTTAATGAAGTTCCAGTTTAAAGGAACTAAGGGTTTTCAGACCCATAGAATTCGATGGGAGTATTTTCAAATCCGTGTGATGTCATCAAAATACTGTTCTCTGATTGGACAAGGCAAATATATATTGTAACACATATACAGGTTCATATTACACTGATTAGTGCAACTTATAAGGGGTTTCTGGACCTAAGAAACACAGTTGGAGCATTTTCAAATTTCTCTGACGTCATCAAAATACTGTTTTCTGATTGGACAAGGCAAATACTCATTGTAACACATAGACAGATTCATATTACACTGATTAGTGGAACTTATAAGGGGTTTCTGTACCTAATAAACACAATTGGAGCATTTACAAATTTCTCTGACGTCATCAAAATACTGTTTTCTGATTGGACAAGGCAAATATTCATTGTAACACATAGACAGATTCATATTACACTGATTTATGGAACTTATATGGGGTTTCTGGACCTAAAGAAACACAATTGGAGCATTTACAAATTTCTCTGACGTCATTAAACTGTTTTTTGTTTCTCTCCCCCTCTCTCCCTCACTCTTTCTCCACCTCTTTCTATCTTTTGCTATCTCTCTCCACCGCTATCTTGAATTTCACTTTCTGTGAATTTCCTTCCATTTTTGAGCTCTCTTCTACCATTGACTACTTTCATACAATCCATATGCTTGTCCCATCATCTTAGACAAAATGTCAGAGGACTTCTTATAGATGCTACTTGTGTCAACAAAGAAAAAAGTGTACAACTGTATCTTATGTAGTTTGCCTATGTATGAGCCATTGAAGTACTAACGTGATATACGCCCTCAACGTTCGTTGGTATGAGCGCACGGCGCGCTCTTTCGCAAAAAAAGGGCGATTTCGGCAAAAAAAAGGGCGAACATGTGGTTGGAAAACCACTTCTTACTCATAAGGTGGCAGATGGTGGCAGACAAATGTGGTATCAAAGTAAAGCATACATTGTAAGGAAGGCAATCATGATATTTTTAGCGCAGCAATAGGCAGCAATGTTGACCATTTTTGCGCATGAAAAAAAACATCGATTTTCTCCCATTATTTGTAGGATTCTACTAAACATAAATTCCGACATAACTAACAGTTTAGCTTTAAAATGTATGATTACTTAGGATAACTATTATAAAACGAGCATTTTAAATTTTAAGTCGATTAAGCAAGCCGTTTGGCAAATATCATGAAAAAAACGCAACATTGCATTTAACACAATGTGTTCCCTAAAATCAACATTTCTGGACTTTGTGAAGAAAAATGACCCACTTAAAATAAATATCGAGAAGAAATATTGTTCGGAGATGTTCTACAGGTTGTATTCTTTGCTAAAAACATGAAAAAAAGCAATTTCATTTCCATGACCAAGTCACTATTTTGGCGCACTTTTGCTCACACCTGGCCCACTGTGCGGCGTTTTGTACTCGTGTACAAGGCACTTAATCTACATTGATGCTCTCCACCGGGGCTTAGAAATAGTTGATTGGTACGAATTGAGGGCCTACTTATTTGTATGTGCACTTCCAGATAAAAGCAGCACATGTATGAATGATCCAGAGTGAGCGGAGAGGGGACACGTTAAGAGTTAGATTGGTTGGGCTTGCAACGAATAGTCACGGATCATGCCGAAACCCCGTATCAAATTATTTCAATCATTATGTTTATGATATATATGTGCATAAATCAGAGTAATCTGAGACGATAATATGCAATTCTGTCATTTAGTAAATGTACAACCATACCATTTGCATTATTTCTCTTGTTATTAGAATTTATCATGTTTATGAAGAAGTGTAACGAGTGTCGTGCGTGAATGTTGACAAGTGTTGACGCAGCGAACCATCACTCCGCAATACGCCAGAAGTTGCCGCGATATTAGTCTGTGCTTGGCCGTTAACGGCGTTGTATGTGCATGCATGTGAAAGTGAGTGAGTGGTCAGATAGTTTAAAAATAATTGAACAAAGATTGAATTTAAAAAAATTTAATTACGGTAACTGAATCGGGTCTATCTATTAATTAATCATTAAATATAACACTCAACCAAATCAATCAATCATTTTTTTCAAGGGGGGTGGGGGTTAGGGGTTATTTCGTCAGACAAATCTCTGTAAGCGGGGGGAGGGTGGCCGTAGAAAATGTTTAAAGCCGAGACCAAGGACCTTCAAAATTATCGAGGCCAATACCAGGACCGGTCACAAATTTTCGAGGCCAAGACAAGACATTTCTTGAAATCCTGTAAGCAGGGGGGGGGGGGGGGGGTGGCCGGGGGTCGGTGTCCGTAGAAATTTTCGAAGCCGAGGCCGAGACCAGGACCGTTCACAAATTTTCGAGGACGAGACCATCGGTATTGATGGTCGACGCTCCTTAAATGTGGACCACGAACAAGCTGTAAGGGGGAGGGGTGTCAAACGTAGGGGTTTGAAGTAGGGGGGGGGGGGGGTAAAGTAAGTTTGAAACAGTAAATAAATATGCCAGAGTTTGCCTGATCTTTAATTTGTCTTCAGACCAAAAAACTAAATGCAGCATGGACCAAGCTCAGCAAATATGGGATCCTCACAAAATCGTCTTCTGAATCATCAGTGGAAACAGTTCGATGATTCAACGAAGGTCAAACTCATCGACCTCATGAAGAAGTTTGATCTGATCTGTGATGTTCCTGGTAACCTCGGAAACCAACCAAGCACATCAAGCCAACCGATATTGTGTATACCGTCAATGCTTTCTCCACGGTGCACAGCAGAGAACGAGAAGGATCTTGACTCACTGCAATACGTTGAATTCTTTGTTGACGTTGGTTGCATATTCACTGGTAAGAATAAAGTCTCTGAATTAGTGGTAATTTACTGATTGAATCCACAGTGCTTAGTTAAAGCCCAAGTCCAGTTTCGGGAAAGTAGCCAAATACATCTAAACCCCTCAAAAAAAGTTCGGAAACTCAAGTTTGATCGATCATATCTCTCATATTTTTTAATAAGCATATTCGAAATTTGTGTTACAATAAAGCCTCATTATATACCTTTCGAACGGTGCATTATGTGTAGTGATTATGCAATTGGGGCGATTGCAGTAGCCCAGAGAATAGTGGGAGGCAGGAAGTGAAATGTCGCAAAAAGGCTCAATGCTTTTAATTTACGAGTGCATGACTGTGCTGACCAGTTTTATGAAAGTTCACTTTCTATTGAATACTGCCACCCTTTCCATTCATCAAAATCATTGATATTTGATACCATTTTACTGGAAATTATCTTTTCATTACGGTGGCAAATTGATCGTAATAATTAGGCAAATGTGTGTGCGCAGCAAACCGGAATATGGAGATGGGTCGAGTGTGAAATCAGACAAAATATATGGAGTTGACAAAAAATCAGAGCGTTGCATTTTTTTCGAGCTTTTGGGAGGATTTGTTAGCATTTCAAATGAAATATTCATGATTCAATGGAAAGCCCAACAACTCTTCTGTATGGAAATGTGAAATGTATAATGATTTTTGTAGAGGGCGGCTGCAGGGAGATGAATGTGGGGGAGCCTCAAAAGTAATCCATTTCAAAACGCTCTGATTTGTTGTAATTGTCTTTACCATTGTGTGGAGGATGTAATGCGACTTGAATGAGTTGGCCATGAATGAGAAGAGTTCAATTGAAAACGCATGAATAGTGACTCAGTTGTGCCTTGAAATCAATATTGTTGAATATGTATTGAAATAGGGCTTGTGTGGTAAAATCCGAACCTTAAGCATCGTTAAATACAGAAATATCGAAAGAAACACAATATCCGCCTGTGAAATTCATAAATCCACCGCCCATTAAAACCTATAAGCCGCTAGCGCTGGGGGAGATATCGACAAGCTAGGGGACAAGCCCGTATAGCGAACACACCTCGTGTACACGGCGTGGTCGTAATACACGTAGCGTATGGGCGATTCCGCTTTGGCGATATCTATCCCGTCTGGATCAATTTATAATTTTTTCCAAATATATCAATTAGTAGGCGGTTTCCTGGCCAAATTTCGATAATCCTATATTAGTACAATTTTTTTCTTTCACATTATTGGTAATAAGAGCTTCCATTTCATTTTGAGTGGGGCCTTTCCAAAACTTGCCTTTACCTTTAATTCACTAGGGAGGTTTATGTTGAATCTGTTTCAATCAGTAAAATCGACCGTTAAATAGTTCAACAGTTACTGTATTGTGACGAAATCTTCAACTTGTATCAATACAAGTAAACCAAAATCGTTATACCTACATGCCTACTGCATTATAACTCTGATACTCGTTAGCTCTGAGACATTCGTTCGATTAAGTAGGGAAATAAAACGCTCAAGCTACTACAAGTACAGCGTATTGTACCAAAGAAATTATGAAACATTATAACCAAATTGCTTTTAGTCGTGTAGACGGTCCTATACTTTGTGTATTAGACCTGGAAAAGTTCTTTAGTCCAATGTTTTTTTATTGATTCATATTCTAGAAGGGTTAAGAAGATATTTCAGCTTTGTTGCCACCTTGGCAACATTGGGCAACTTTTTTTATAAGCATTATAAAGTTAATTAGCTAATTTGCATATTTGTGAAATAAGGTCAGGGGTAATTTTCTATCTAGGAATAGTACAATATTGATACAAAAACAAGTATTCTAGGGTATTTTGAGGCAAGGATTCCATTTCCGGTGCTCGTTTGTAAGTGCCGTTTGGGAAACACCCTGAAATCCAAGATGGCTGCCCCTAATTTGCATATTTATGAATATTATTGATTTTCAGTGGCTACAGCCCCTATTAAGCAATAATTCCGGATTATTATTTGTCAGTTATGTTCTAAGTATTTATTTAAGATATCAAAGATTACTTGCCATCATGGCAACCTCTAGCAATGCATATTATATGCATAATTAGGTATTTTACCTAATTTACATATTCTTCCAAATCGAGTATATTGGGAACCCGGAAAGTAAAAATGACAAGTAATACCACTTTTCCAAGGTTTTGGGGGGCAACAAATCCATTTTTGATACTTATTTACCTGTATCACCATGGCAACTATCTCAAATCCAAGATGGCTGCTCCCCAAATTCCACATGTTATGATACACGACTATATTATTTCGGTTATATTAGATTGATATTATAATGTTTGGAGTTTTAATTATTGGAATGAGCAACTAGAATACTTGAATCACAATGTAGTTGTTTGCTTACAGTAACAAAATCATAATTTTATAAAATAAATGCCATTAAAGTGGCAAATAGCATTATTTACTTTAAAATGACAAAGGCGGCCATCTTGGATTTATGTGGGTTGCCAAAGTGATACGTCAAATTAAAGGGGTATTCCGGGCCTGAAAAAAACATTCGTTATTTGAATAAGCAGAATAAGAGGCATAATTGGTGAAAATTTGATCAAAATCGGACAAGAAACACGGGAGTTATACCTATTTGAACATCATGTAGTAATGAGCGATCGTTTCAAAATTGCCGCCATATGCAACATCATTGACGAGCAACTCGCCATGGCTGTAGTACATGAAAATACACTTATTTCTCATTTTCGTTGCTAAAAATTAATTTTTCTCTGCTTGTTTTCACGAATTCATAGAAGAATATCGATGGGCCAACCTCTTTGGAATTTGTAAGGTCATAAATTTGCTTTGTTATGAAGAAAATTTAAATTTTGTAAAATTTCCATGTAGAAGTCAAAATGGCTGCAGCTCGCAAGTGACGTCACGATCGATAGCAATTGCGAACGATACTAAAAATTGGAGCAAAGTTCATCCTGTCATAACTTTTGTATTGCTCTACCGTTTTGGCTCAGATTTTCGATCAAGATTCTTCATATTCACTTCATTTTATAGCAAACATCACATTTCTGGGGTGGAATTCCCCTTTAAGTATCATGAATGGATTTGTTGCCCCCTAAAACCTTGGAAAAGTGGTATTACTTGTCATTTTAACTTTTCGGGTTCCCAATATACTCGATTTAGGGGAATATGCAAATTAGGCAAAATACCTAATTATGCTAATTTTATGCATTGCTAGATGTTGCCGAGGTGGCAACCAAGCTAAATTATCTTAATCACACATTTAGAACATGATAGAGGAAAATAATAAGTAATTATGGCTTATTAGAGGCTGTAGCAACTGAAATTTAATAATATTCATAAATATGCAAATTAGGGGCAGCCATCTTGGATTTCAGGGTGTTGCCCTTACGGCACTTACAAACGAGCACCGGAAATGGAAACCTTGCCCCAAAATACCCTAGAATACTTGTTTTTATCAATATTGTACTATTCCTAGATAGAAAGTGACCCCTGACTTTATTTCACAAATATGCAAATTAGCTAATTAACTTTATAATGCTTATAAAAAAAAGTTGCCCAATGTTGCCAAGGTGGCAACAAAGCTGAAATTTCTTCTTAACTCTTCTAGAATATGAATCAATAAAAAAACGTTGGACTAAAGAACGTGTCCAGGTCCTAGAAAAATCTACACGACTATTTTAACTTTGTTTCCTAGACAACTTGTTCCACCGGCTGATGAGTCGCATGTGTGCAGCCAAGGATCATGAGCAAGTAGAGCTGTACTACAATCAGATTTTCATGTCCTGTGACGACGCAGAGCACAACGCTCTCCTGGAAATACTACCTCCACCAGAATTCCTCATGAGAGTAAGTAGTCCAGAAATATTTGCAATTTTTTTTTTTTTTTTTTTTATTGTGTACAATATGTGTATCGCGCGTTTGGTGAGGTTTGTAAATTGGAAGTCGCACAATATGTATCACAGTCTAAACTATACTATAGTAAGAAAGTAACGATGAGATTTTCCACTTTGTAGGTTTAGTTTCAAATGTATTGATAGTAGAAATGCCATAATATTGATATTATTATCAATATTATGATTACCTTTATTGACTACAATTACAATAACATAGAAAATAATGATAATATAACGGTCTTCATCATCATCTTGCTTTATACTGCTATGAAGTGTTCATGATTTAAATAACATGACTTTGATATTAATGATTGAAATGATAAATAAGCTAAGAAGAGGCAAGTGCCAGATTATAATACACACTAAGAAAAAATGGGTAAATTTACACCTTTGAAAAGATGCAAACCGCTTGACTCATACTTGCTTATAATTCCACGTTTAGGTGAATGTGTAAAGATGCAAATTGCCAGTTTGCACCTTTTGTGAGTCATAAAGGTTCAACTCTGCACATTTAGCGTTCTTGCTGTGTAAAGCTGCACTTTAGATTAAAGGTGCAACGTTAACACAAAGGTGCAAATGTGCTGCCAGTGTGGCAAAAAAAGGGTTCAGATTTTACCCATTTTTCTTAGTGTGTATAGTGAGATAAATGGTAAAGTGTATGAATTAACAATGTACTAAACAATATAAATTTGCCAGCCTATACAGCAAAAAAAGTAGAAGTTTACCCTGCCGGGGGACATCTGGAATTTTTAGAAAAAGAATATTTCGAGACTTCTTTAAACAAAATCAAAATAGGTTTTTGAGTAGTTGTTGAGGACATCTCTATATAATCATTATTTAAAAAAGCATCACATGTACACTGTTGTATGAACAATTGTTAAAGGTATGCCTGTAATGTGTACAATTGTGCCGAAAGAGACATTTTAGACTTAAATCCTACGTCAATATCATTGTAATATACAATTAAAAGATTTGTGAAAGTTTGAAGAAAAACGAACACTGTTTACCTAGTGAAAAAAAACGAATATTGAGTTCATATTTCATCACTCAATACTGATTGTCTGTTGTAGATTTGTCGCAGTGATAATCATCCGTTTGATCTTGACGATATCCGCACCCGTGTATACAGGCGGTACGGAATTCATGGAATTTGCGCACGCTCGGCTCAAAGTTCAGTGGGTCGGGAAAATTTCCCACGCACGCTGGCTGGACGTATTCAGCTACGACAATTGTACTTTCTATCAAAACCGTTAGCTTACGCTTTTGAAATAATGATTTTCAATGATAATTATCTTCATACTAAAGGGACATTTGAAAAAATCGAACCCTATTTTATTCTTCTCTTACCATAAGCTAAACAACACGGCAGAAGAGAAACGAGGAAGCTCCAAGTATTTTTCGTGGAGTTAGACACTTTACCTGGATCACTTTAAAACCAACGAGAATTTAGAGAGCGCCCTTTAAGTTGTAACGTCTCTTTTTGAATGGTAACAGGGTTCTTACTTAGTCGTTTGTAATTGTGTATACCTTTTCAGCCTGGTGGATTTATAACTATTAGTTTGTACACACACATACACACACCCACACACACAACACACCATATCTCCCCCTCTTTCTCTCTCTCACACCCACATATACACCTGTTAACTTTATTTTTCTTTTCAAACTCCTTCCAGGTCCGCGTATACAGGATTATTACTGTGGCGGGTACTAAGTCACGGAAACTGCGCAAACCTGATCCAAATACTGTGAACCAGGTAAGCCCGTGAAGTTTTGTCTAAAATACTCAAATGTGTATGTAGCACGGGCGTAGCGACTTACTATACATATTCATCAGGGGGAATTAATTAATAGATCACCCCCACCCCCCCCCCCCCAGTTGAATGGGTATAAATGACCTGTCTACGCCCGTGGTATGTACAAACAGGGAGGTATACTTTTGTATACCTCCTTAGTACATCAACTCGAAGTCTCTTGAAAGAAGAGTTGACAATTGCGTTTCAAAATCTATAAAATTATTTAAATCAAATTCCTATATGTTATACAGCCTGTCCCAGAATTAATTACAACGGGGCTTTCTGCAACGATAACTTTAAAGATGGTAGATCAATCAGAATGATATTTCAGGGTATGAAACTATAACTTAATATTACCTACATCTTGCAGAAAACCCTATTCGATTTGCTTAAGTGGTCATGGAGAATGAGGATCTTTTGTCAATCATGTCAGATGTCCCTTCCCTTCAGATATTGTAAGGAGACGTGTTGTCCATTGACAACGGGACTTTCTGCAACGATAACTTTAAAATACTAAATCGATCAGAATAATATTTCAGGGTATGAAACTATAACTTATTACCTACATCTTCCAGAAAACTCTACTCGATTTGATTCAGTGGTCATGGAGAATGAGGATCTTTTGTCAATCATGTCATGTGTCCATCTTCGTTCATATCACGTGAACAAGTCCATTTTCGTTCATAACGCGTGAACACAACGAAAATGGACACATGACGTGATTGACAGAAGATCCTCATTCTCCATGACCACTGAAGCAAATCGAATAGGATTTTCCGCAAGATGTAGGTAATAAGTTATAGTTTCATACCCTGAAATATTATTCTGATTGATTTACTATTTTTAAGTTATCGTTGCAGAAAGTCCCGTTGTCAATGGACAACACGTCTCCTTACAAAATCTGGAGGGAAGGGACATCTGACATGATTGACAAAAGATCCTCATTCTCCAGGGCCACTTAAGCAAATCGAATAGGATTTTCTGCAAGATGTAGGTAATAAGTTATAGTTTTATACCATGAAATATCATTCTGATTGATCTACTATCTTTAAAGTTATCGTTGCAGAAAGCCCCGTTGTAATTAATTCTGGGACACGCTGTATAATGCAGCACTGTCGGTTTGAACAACAGTGGATACAGCAAAGGAAATATCCAATATGACTACCAAAGAAATACAAAAAATGAATTGTTTTCAACCTGAAATTAGGTGGATTGAAATTATAATACCATATTTAATGTTGTTTTTCATTTCTATTTAACACGTTGTCCTGGGTTTTTTATATGGGATAAAACAGGTCATGTTGGGGATTCGTGAATTTGTTGAAAAGATGTGGCATGAATGGGTGGGAACAGCTGCCACCAAGTTGAGGTTACTTGCAAAGTGTCCTAAGAAAGACTGTGGAAAGAAGTTCTCACTTGATCTGTGCAACAAACAAGAACGTCTCCGTTGTGGTAGCACGCATTCCATAGATCTGCGTTTGGAGGGAAAACAGTTTGGTAAGAAGTGATCCTCCGTATTGATCCTCCATTAACTTTATTTTAGACCACTTTAACCTGACCAAACTAAATTCGATTTAACTTCTATTACGAAATAACCTTAGATATGAAAACAAATTGGATCAACGGAGCTCCAAAAGTAACATTTGAAACTTCAATTATATACCAATATCATTGTAAAATTCTTTTGTGTGATGTATGGTAGCCTCATATAGTTCCAAATAACGTTCCAAAATCCATTTAATTTTTCCGTTGCCATTGGCCAAATAACGAGGTACCAAATATATGTGAACGCTCCGAGTATTTTTCAAAAGTAAATGGATTAATAACTGGTTCCTAATTTTTAAGAATTTAGCTGCGTGTGATTTTTTGTTTCAGTGTGTCGCTGTGTTTGCTTCATTTTTAGGTGCAAAGGGACGCATCATTGTTTGCAGTGAGGTCGGTGCTGAAACACCACTTACCATCCTTATAACCACGTTCCTGTATATATTATACCTTAGAGATTCAGTGATTTCAAGAATAATGCATGTAATCATCTCCTCTATTGAAAATTATTATGAATATTTAAACATAGGTTTCCATTGCTCATCTCAATAGGTATTTCACAGGACAGGGCTGGAACAAGTGACAAAAGCCAGCAGATTGTACCATCAGCGGGTGGAATAAAGCGCAAATTGTCATCTTTCGAAAAGGATATCTACCTTCTCCATGGTAAAGATGGAGAAGAAGTAAGAAAGGTGAAGCAGATCATCAAGCGAAACAAGTGGTCAATGATGACACCACGAGACGGAGAGCTTGGACAGCTGCAATCCCAAGCCAGGGAAGATGCGATTAAGAAGTGTCGTCATGTTGTGATGGTTTTGACTGATGACTACATCAAGGAACTTAAAAAAGACGCTATCGAAAAGTTGACTCATGAGATGGCTCTTCAGGAGAAAAATAAATTGATCAGCATCGTTTGCTGTAAACGGTCACAAGTTCCTGACGCGTTGAAGAGATTCGTAACTGCTAAGATCAACGATCGCAACTTGGAAACAAGGTTGTGTCGTGCCATTGAATCAGAAGAAGCTACTTCCAGCCAAGGAGAGGAGAACGAGTCCTTTTCTTCAGGTTTGTTCCAGATTTCTATTTACTTTTGATAATACCCTTCCCCATTATAACCTTTCTATTTTCCTCCGTAAATCATAACAATTTTAGCCTAACCGTCTGATCTTATTTCATGTTTACAAGTTTTAATGGATGATAAGCCGTGCGTTCATGAATTACTGAATAGTTTGCCTCCTTAAGTGTAGGGTAGCCTGACAAAATTTATCTGAATATGAAAGAAAAAGGTGTTTAAATAGATTCAACATTCAACACGGACTCCTGCTGTCATAACATCTTAATACATTTTAAATCGTGTTTATTTTATTTTATTTCAGATGCAGATGAGACTGAGCAACCAAATACAGGTTCGTCAGCTGGAGGAAAGAAGAAGAAGAAAACAAAGCATTCAAGTACGTTGTAAACAACTTCATCAATAATTTGGCAAAACAATACAATTTAAAAACGAGAAATCCTAATGAAAGAACATAAAGTGTGTTTGCCCTCTTCTCTCTCGATTGTGAATTAATATTTGTTCACATGCATTACACGGTTGGTAATAAGGGCGTACTTTTAAATTGTTTTTGTGTGGGGCGTTTCCGATTACTATCATTTACCTTTAAAAATTGTATTCTTCTTGTGTCATTCCACAGTATCGGAAAATGATGAAGCAACAGGAGCAGAAGGACCAGCATTAAGGTGAGTAGAATCATGATAACAGCGTAGCCTTGGTTTACATGGTTAAGCAAGAGATACAGAGAGTTAAAGGGGATTGTCGTGTTGGAGAAATATTCTCGGAGAAATGACGATGCAAGTCTTTATTATTATCCTTCAGTACTGAAAATGCATTAGATTTAGTAATTTGTTGTGTCATGTTAGGTTAATCATCCCTTTTTGTTTAACCTTTCTATGGAGGCCTCCAAGGAATGGAACGGAGGGAATATCTGATAAAGAGCTGCAGAGGATCGCGAGAGCCATCGGAGGAAGCAATGCGCAGCTGATGGATTTGGGTTTGGAGCTGGAATTCAAACGCCCGGAGGTCAACCAGTTCATAGAAACAAACAAGCTTAGCGGCGTGGTGACGGTAGCCGGCACAAGTTCCATGCTGTTTAAATGGAGGGACAAAACATCAAAGAACAACCAACGTCGCATCCTGAGAGAGGCACTAGTGGAAGTTGGTCTTGTCGTGATCGCAGAGAAGCATTTACCATCTTAAAGGGGACCACCACGCAAAAAGCAACACAAGCTTATATAATTCAGGAATGTTGTTTGATATTGAATATATTCACACTTTCTGCAAAGGGTTGTGTAATTCATAAACAAATACAATTAATCACAAAAACTTACGGAACCAACAAGGCTTCACGGTTTCGTATATATATGCGTCAAACATCTGTGAATGCACCAGTTATATACACGCGTTCGTTTAGAGACAATACCGTGCGTCCCAAAAAAAATATACACTTTTTAAATGGCTGCCGAATAAAAAATATATGATTCTGGGGGAAAAGTTTTATATGTATGGAAAGCTCATAAACTCAACTTTCATATGACACCAAAAAGTCCGAAAAAAATTCATGCTTGGGTGAGCACTGCTCACTTTTGTAAAGGGCATGAAAATTAGGTTGCGCAGGAATTAGCCTTCCAATTTGTGAGAGGTAAATCCTTTGGAGCTTACAAAATTGAGGGTGATATGATACATTCATGATCAATTGCGATCAGTTTGGGTTTGCTGAGTGAATTGCATGGTTTATTAAACCAAACTTTTATGCATGAGTGAACAGGAATTGCATTTGTTATTATAGCAATGTAACTTTCCATGGTAGACTCAGTGGTGTGATCATGGGAGTCAGGACGGGGTGATGGTACATGGTGCAGGGGAGGTGAAATGTAGGGTAGGACTTTGTCGGGTAGATGGGATAAGGGTCAAGAGGACATGTATGCCCCTCCCACCCCCCCCCCCCCCCCCCTCTCTTTCTCTCTCTCTCTCTCTCTCTCTGCCTGGGTGTGCTTGTGCATATCTTGACAATTCATTAGACAATCAACATTCAGCTATCAATACAATGTATCCAGTCAATCGGTCAATCCAATTAATCAATCAAGCATTCAATCACCATTCAGCTATTTCAATCAATTTAATCATTCAATAATCAATCATTAATTAATCAATAACTCGTCCAATCACTCAATCTATCAACAACAACCAGTCATTTTACCCATTACTTATTCTCAGGGTCAATGGGTAACCTGAAGAATAAGTAGCCAACATCTGTGACATCTTTTTCAACAAACCGTATTTGAATAATCAATTACATATCCCCATCTTGGTTTTAAGTCAATCAAATGAGATGTTCAACTAATCTTCAATAACTGAAATGTGGGGTTGAAGGTTTTTTATTCAAAGTCACAGATGTAAAAAATAACAGTTTGTAACATGGAAATAACTACATGTACCATCACCCCATCCTGACTCCCATGAACACACACTGAGTCTACCAGGGAAAGTTTACAATGCTACAATAAAAAATGCAATTCCTAGTTCATCATGCATAAAAGTTTGGTTTAATAAACCATGAATTTCACTCAGCAAACCCAAACTGATCGCCAATTGACATTGAATGTATTCATATCACCCTCAATTTTGTAAGCCCTCCCCATATAGGATTTTACCTCTCACAAACTGGAAGGCTAATTCCGGTGCAACCTAATTTTCATACCCTTTACAAAAGTGAGCAGTGCTCAACCCAAGCATGATTATTTTCGGACTTTTGGTGTCATATGAAAGTTGAGTTTATGAGCTTTCCATAAATATACAACTTTTCCCCCGAAATCATATATTTTTTATTTCGGCAGCCATTTCAAAAGTGTGTATTTTTTTTGGGACGCACGGTATAAACCGCAGAAGATGCGTGCGTCCTAGGGTCATTGTAGTCACTGTGGCTTTAAAAGGCGGTCGCTAATTGATGTGTGGATACGTGGGCCGTAATCAAAGGTATATCGCATTTTCCTAATACTTAGGTAAAGTTTGGTCCTAGAGTTTATATCATGAACATGTGTATAGTGGAGAGATTGTATCTCGGATTGAAATAATTTTATGAAGATTTGTTCTAATCAAATCGATGTCTTCCGTGCTCTCACATTATACAAATTCCTAACTTCCATAACGTTTATGGATATTGACGACCACACCTCGTGTCATACCAGCCTCGCAACGACCAAATGTATTACTTTATTCTGAAAACCGATAATACTTTATTGTTTCAATTTGCTGTTTGAAATAGATACAAAAACACACCACTTAATAAAGTACGTCCTTGGTAAATGGGGATAATTAAATGTATAGATAGAATACAATCTGAGCGCGGCACACATACAAGCTTTTCTTTTTAGCAGCGCCCCCATTTTCAACAATAAT
This sequence comes from Echinarachnius parma, assembly GCA_037951105.1. Lineage (NCBI taxonomy): Eukaryota > Metazoa > Echinodermata > Echinoidea > Clypeasteroida > Echinarachniidae > Echinarachnius > Echinarachnius parma. The sequence continues at coordinate 56,374 of JBAMJV010004456.1, forward strand.
TGTTTATTACTGATTTGTATTTGTATATATGTATTTTCATGACTCTGTAAGAATATTTTTTGTCGTTGTATCATTTTTTTAAATTATACTTTGTTGGAAAATGAAAATAAATGAAATGAAAAAAAAATATACAGAATAATAAGATTATCGGTCTTTAATTCAAGTCAAGTATTGTCGCGTGGTTAGTTGTAAAAGGAAAATAATTACCGACTTAAAAGACGACTGATGCAATTTAAAATAAATATCTATACTTTGCTCTTTGATGCCACCCAAATTTACAATATATTGTGGTATGTGTTTATTGTTAGCTAATTGTGCAGAGAAATTAAATTTGATTAAATTGTCAGTTAAAATGTTTGTTTGAATGGAATGTATGTTGGAATGATACTCCATGCGATCATATAAAATATTAGTGCACTTGTGATGTATGTAATGATGTCGAAATTGTACTCAACAATTATCATCATTTCATTTGTATTTTCAATTAATTTTTTTATCCACAGCTTGAAATCATAAAAAGGGACCTTTGTGACGCATTGATCGATAAGAGAGTAATTCTAGGGATATATACAACTGATGGTTTTCAGAAATTATTTATGTTGTAGGAATGAATCTGCATGTTTCATTGGAACATTTGATTAAGATAGAAGGGAGATTATTCTTTTTAAAATTATACATTATGTTTACTATTTGCAGTAGTTTACATCACTTATCTCCAATAATCGTAGACTTTTAGGGGAAAGGGTCAGTGTGTGATGGGATAATTGGACCCAGTTATAAACTCACTGCCCGTTTATGCAACATAAATAAAGAAGTAACGTGTGTGGAGGTCTACTTTCCCAATCGTCAAAGTGACTTTTTAGAAGATAGCGAATGTATTTTACGTTATTTGTTTTTATAGCTATTGCCTTAGCTATTAACTAATCATGCACTGAGTAATATTCTTGTAATAATGAAAAGATATTGAGCATGTAAAAAAGAAAATTATGTTTAACTTGTAAACAATTCAAGTTATAGCTTATTTGTTGTTATAATTGTTTACATTTGTGCATGTGTCTATATGAAACAGTGAACAAAAACTCACGTATACTCAATAATTATCTCACACTTCTAGTATAATATTTGTCTATACAAAATATGACTGTGTTATAGTTCAGATTGGAAAATGGTTGTTATACTTTATCAATATATTTTATACATCGCATCGTGAGTGGAGTGACAATTGAAAAATGTCCAAGTGGCTTCCGGGGGCTACGCCCCCTTGACCCCTACAGAGGCTCCCTATTCAATCAGGACCCTGCTTCCAAGCGTATAATACTAAGTATTTGTACCCTTGATATACTAAATCAATTGTCAAAGTGCTAAATTGTCAAAAGCTTCCCAAGTGCATCGCAAGCCCCCTATATCGCCTTTGACATCTCTCAAAGGCGCTCGTCAAACACACGTAAATCAGGTGTGGCACTTTATCTCATCTCTTTAACTCCCATCTTTCGACTTCATAATAAATCAAAAAGCTTCCTGGGGCTCCGCCCTTGAACCCCATTGATGCCCCTAACGAACCTAGTGCTTTCTGGACTCGGTCGATGTACCTTGCCATTCATAATTTCTCGCATTATCCATGATAAGATATAAATAGATTTAGGATAGTATCCCAGGCCTGTATGTCTCATGAGTTTTAAATGATTAAAAAAAAAAATTTAAGTGTACCGGGGCTCTGCCCAATCGACTCCGTACAGGCCCCATATGTGAGTGCCCGGCCTAGCTAGACCTTAACCTCTTTGCGCTATCAAGGCGCTTAGTAATGTTATTACTCATTTTATGTATTGATATATAAAACAAAAATATTACTTACCGTCGTTGGTTAGTATTTATGGCTAATTCGTTATGCTATTCATTTGTGATTATTATGTCTTTCTCTAATTATTGTGTATATATTCAGATCTCCTTATACCTCGTGAATCGTTCAAGTTATTTTGATGTTTGTAAATATCGCTGCACATGACACTGTAATGATTCATATTTTATGTAGTATACAACCTTGAAAATAAATTCTTACTTACTTCTGCATGCATTGCAGCAAGTTCATGTAATTTTCGTAAATCTTTAAGTAGCCCAGTAATTGTTATATCAATCATAATGATTTTAATGTTATCTTAAAATATACATTTTGCATTAGGAAATATAAATTGATTAATGATGCCTAATGACTTTTGTAATCACTTAATCAATTAATCGATATATAAAACAACAATATAATTTACTGTCTTTCGTTTGTATTCCTGCCTTATTAGTGATACTATTTAGGTATATTATGATTTATTTATCTAATCACTGTATATAGTATATTAACGTTTCTTTATACCTCTTGAGTTCATTAAATTATTTCCATGTTTGTAAACATATTACAAATATTGGTGCAAATGACACTGCGATTCAGCTTGTAGCTGTGAATGTGACCATTTGTTGAATAAACACCATTAACTACAGCTCATGATAGGTGTGTGCACCTGTGTAATTTGCCCCTCTGACTAGCTTTATAAAAGTGGACAATGATTCAGTTGTATTACGTTTTGTGACTTCTACATGTATAATAGCTTGACTATAGCTCCTAGCTCTATTTTGTATATGTGTTTCATATATATTTTATATGTATTTGTACAATGTTTTGTATGTTTCCTTTTAATTAGTATAATATTTGGAATGTTTTTTAATATGTATATTTCCGTTTTGATTTAGCCTTTTCGCGCGGCTTCAATGATTGAATAAAATATCTTGAATTGAATGTAATCACTTGATATCTCTTATAATAGACACACACACAAAGACACACACACACACACAAAGTCTTATCATAATGTATGTGCCCATGCAGGGCCGACATTGGTATGTTTTAACACCAATTTCAAACAATTCTTAGAGAGGGTAAACCCCCTTCGTTTGTCTTAGTTCATGTCATAATATTACTAATAGTAATAATAATAATAATGATAATAATAATAATAATAATGGAATGATCGCTCCTAATATCAAGCTCTAGGCGCTTTACAGAAATATAAACAAATACAATTACATCTTAGATTATTTATAACAATTTAGAAATAGCTGTAATAACTGCACAATTAATTTGAAGGGGGACAAAATTATTTATAAAACTATTTCAAAGTGTCTACTAGAGATAAACAATGCCCCAGGTTGCATAATGTCAGGTGAACAAAATCAGAACTTCCCAACCATTGGAAGAGAACCCCCCCCCCCCTCCCCCCCCCCCCGGCCGACCCGCTTCACATCCTTTTATTGCAATGTCCATTTATATTGTAACAAAAATTGGGGGTTAGTACCATATTTAATATCTTTCTCAGAAGTGGAAGAGAAAGGGAACCTTAATTATACTTTCTCCTATTCCAAACGGTAAATGCTGCCACCAGGTAAATTAAGTGGATTACCAACCCTATCTAAATGCAACTATGTATTAACCCTAAAAAGACTGGGGGGCTGATTTAGCCCCCCCCCCCCCCCCCCCCCCACACACCCTCCTCTATTTTCGCGATTACTTCGCAACGCTTAAATATTTTACGATGCCACTTCACGACTTTTTTTCTTACAGTCTTGCGCAACTTTTGATACCAAATTTGCGACAACCGGGTATATTGTTCTAAAGTTACGTGACCTTTTGTAAGTGAGCGTCGGCCCGAAAATCGCTAAATTTTGTGATTTGTGTACAAATCCTATGGAATAGACAAAATCTTCATTATTTTTCATTCTGATCACTGCAATTATTTAATTTTGGTCTACAAATGGTTGAATAATGGTTAATATTTTATTCCATCGAAAAAATATATAACAAATATTTTTTTTAATATTAAAAAAATGCAATTTTCATAATTAATTAGCTCTAATTAGCATATTATATTTAAATTATTGTTTTTAACTACGCAATATTGTAGACCTTATGGACATCTATCACGATGCCAAATTTGGAGTCGATTGGAGTTTCGGTTGCCGAGATATTAGGGGGACCCTTTTAGCCCCCCCCCCCCCCCAAGTTTTTTTAAGGTTAAAAATAGCCCAGTCTTTTTAGGGTTAAGAACGAAACCCAAGATGGATCTATATAAATAACCTTTGAGCTCTATATGTAAGACGTATAATATTAGTATTTTACTGGCTAATCAACATGTCGGCTGCACCAAGGAGACTCAACTACTTTCAGAATATCGGTGAGTGCCCTTTCGCTGCTGTCTTATTTATAACTATCAATAGGCCTATATATTAAGCACGTCATCCCAATTTTAACTTGGCTCGCTAACATCACATATACTCTATGACACAGACACTCGCATACGAATACATACGAATTCACCTCTATCTTCCTATCAGGTTCAAATATGGTTCCCCAATCTTAGCGTGATAACGAGCGTCAATTTCGATAACATGAACGTTCACAATCGGTGAACGTGACAAACAATTAAATTACTAAAACTTAATTATTCTTATTCAAGACATCCATCATCAATCCAGATGACATTCATACATTCCAGTGACTGGAGTTGAAATTGAATCTAAGCAACTGGACTTACTATTTGTGGAGTAGAACAGTTTCGCAACCTATCTAGGTTGCCTCTTCAGCTAAACTGGCTTGAGTAGAGAAGATTACTGGTGAAAATAGTAAGTCCAGTTGCTTAGATTCAATTTCAACTCCATGAACATTTACCTGGATGAATAATAATCTTCACTATCGTATTCCAGTGACTATTTCTCATTACAGCCATTCTACATCACATACAATAAATAACATGGATGAATCATACAAATAAAGTTAAATGTGTGTGTTTTACCAGACTAGTTAAATAAATCAATGTCGAGTCCAAATTGTTGAATATAACAATGAATAACATGTTAATTTATTTACAAGACTCCAATCCGAGTCAGAAAATGAATATCGGCTATAATTTGTATGAACAGTGCCACATGAATATACATGTACATGTAATCATAATGTAATATTTACAGTTCCAAATCTAATATTACGATACGACTTTGAATCTAGATAAACCTCAAAGTTCTGAGCTTCCAATTCTTAACAATAAATGACCGTCCGTTTTTGGACATAATTGACCGTTCATTTATGGACGATGTATGACTGTTCATAAATGGACGTAAGAGACCGTTCATTTTTGGACGATGTATATGACTGTTCATAAATGGATGTAAGAGACCGTTCAATATATTGGACGCTTTCATACACTTCAAACATCCTACAAAGCTACGAGTTTACGTTTTATGTTAATTTGTTCATATTAGTTGAAGCATGTTTTGTATGTTGTCCACTAACATAAATAAGCAAGTCCAATAATTAACACACATTCCAAAAACTGTTCGTTCAGAATTGGTTCGTCCAGAAATGGTTCGTTCAGAATTGGTCGACCAGAAATAATCACCCTGAATATAAAGTTTGACGAAATAAATGTTTTACTAAGCATAATTGACAGATATTAATACAAAATGGTTCACCAAATATGAATATTCTACCCCCAAAATCGTTTACTAAAAAATGATTGATAAGAATTGGTCACAAGCTGATTACTGCAATTCCTCACAGGATAATCAAATAATTGTTTCATATCAATCATTCACCTCCAAACGGCACAACATATGATAACAAGGCATAAAACAAATAATCGTATTTACCTCGCCGAGAATGTAGCAATCCCCCCAAAAAAGGTCAGCAAGTCCAAATATAGCAAGTCATGTACGTGTACTATATAGAAATGAAGGTTTCTCAACAAAAAGAACAAATTGAAAAATTGGAAATGTTGTTGTTGTTTAAGTTTACAACTATTGTTGCCAATTTAAATTCTCTGTTTTCTTTACAAACAAAAATATATATATTTCGATGTTTCTCTCACATGGGGACTCCCCCATTTGTATTTAGATGGACATCAATATCATTTATAAAATAAGGGGTTTCATATATTTTCGTAATACTATCATTATGAACAAAACAAAAGCTAACTTTGAGTGTTGTTTAACAAACTATAATTAAACCGCCCTACTAGAAACAATATACATAGAATAATTTTGTTCAAAAGCCTACAAAACGGACGTTCAACAATAATTATTGAACATTTAAACTTATCTACTAACATTTGTCTTCTCAAATTAAGTGGTGCTTCTTCTTTTTTTGCTTGAAGTGCGTCTAAAGGCGTGAGGGGGAGGGCTCCCATACAAATCCTTAACGATTGACACTGAATAGTATTCAACCCTTTCTTAACACTCTCGGAGGCGCTATCGTATGCCTCACACTCATAGCTAATGATCTAATATGTGCACGATAAACCATTAACAAAGACTTCGAGGAACTGCCCCATTTTGTCCCTGAAAGACATCTCAATATGTTTATTTTATTTGTACATCTCTTTAACACATTTTCTACATGAGCATGCCATGTAAGTTTACTATCAAACAATATACCAAGAAATTTATGATTCAATTTACATACTAAATCTACCCCGTCAACGCCTCCCTTAATACTACTGGGCATGCGCACTAACACAGACATGCCCAAAACAAAGTATATGATAGGGTGAAAGTGCGCATATCCAGTCGTATGAATATTCAATTTTTGTAACCTGACAAGAGCGAGAAAGGATGACCTTTTACATGAAAACTAGCTATAATTCCTTCTTACAATGGATATTTATTAATCTACACTCTATTTCTCGTGAGGGACATTTCAATTCATACATCCGTGAGTATCACTCGTTATGCAATAATTATAAAAGGGATATTAATGCCAAAAATGTAGCAGGACCTTGACTGTGACGAGAACATTCAATCAGTCCCATGTGTGTTTTTTCATGTAAGTAAAACAATGTAGATCCCAATTTCCGATTTCCGTCACAATACCTTTATGGTTCAATAATGCCGTCGTTACGCAATGACAGTCGAGAACTGACCTTCACCGGATCATTTCCATGCTTACATAATTATTCTTAATTCTGACAAATCAGGATTAAGAATGACCATTTTGATTTGTCAATATTTGGGGGCATCTCCTTTTCTCCCACCTCATCTCACCGCTCATGTCACCAACTAGTGCCAGCTAGAACATCTTGAGCGCCTGCCTTAAAACTTAGTTTACGTCTTGCACTCATCAAAGCGAATTTTTGATTTTCTAGTACTAGATATTTAGGATTGTCTTCATCAGTTACAATTTGCTAGTACATTTTTGTTTATTTACTTTCGCATTAAATCATTCGAACCAATGATTTTGGCTGCTAGGAAGAGAAATTAATTAAACTCTCATATCAGATTTGTATCAACATTTAATATTTGCAACCAATTCAACCTCAAATAATATTCTGGTCATGTATTTTGAACTGGGCCAGTAAATAGGTGGTATCGTTACATGTGTGTGTGCGACATGCATGAAACATCTCAAACATGCCAAATCTCTCTCTATACAGAGTGTCCCAGAAAGGTTGCAACATTTACGATCGTTAATTTCTTCGACACCATCGACCAAATGTCATGATTTTTTTTATTTCATTGGATAGAACATTCTTTTTCCAACAAAATGATACCATGAACATGGATTTTGAGTAAGGCGTTTGGATGCTAGGGCCATTTTTCTGAGGCAATGTCGTTTCCAAAATGTGCTACTTTTTCGTCTCCAGCGATCCGCTGAGCACTGAGTCATTCTCTCCTCACGGCCTGCCATACAATTCGCTGGACAAAAGAAACGCATGACTGCAGCACTCCCTTTGTAAGGAAGACAATGTGAGCCATTCTTATGTACAGCTAATTCTACGGCAGGCCGTGGGGCGAGAATGTCTCAGTGTTCCGATTGGTTAACTCAGCAATAATGGGCGTGGTCAGGGAAAGAAAAGATACCCTTAAGACAATTTTCAGAACACCGATTTATGACAATTTTAGCGGTGTATTATCTTATGGACTTATGACAAAAGATAATACAAAAGATAAGACAATTTTCAGAATACACCCCCTGGCCCAACTTACTATGTGTCCAAAATAAGCGCGTTTAATCTCATGCGCGCGAAAAGTTTGCTAAAAGCGCGCGATATCTACACCCGTTATGTTTTAATAAATTTAATTTCATTTTCATTTCAATCAATCAAACTAATTTGCTTTATATTATGTAATCAACTCAAATTATCACGATGGCGGCACATAGAGCGAACATAGTGCTCCAAGAAGCGCTGCCATAGGCATAGCTTACTTTTCGATTCAAGTCACGGAGATAAAACTGCTACTAAGCGATTTTAAATTATGTTGTAAGTTTTATGTTAAAATTCTTTTCAGAATACCGATTAGCCTCATTTGCATAAAATTTGCATATCTTCCATTGCAACTACAATACATTTTAGCGCTGGCTAAAAAATTGTAATGACGTAGATAAAACAAAAATCGCACAGTTTCAGAATACCTAATTTCCTAAACAAATTTAGTGACGTAGATACAATAAATTTAAGCTTAAATCGTTTTCAGAATCCACCCCCTGGTCACACAGGACACGACTAGACACACGAATGCAGTACGCATTGGAACGAATCTATGGCAAGTCATTTTAAACATTTATTTGTATCTCTTGATATATCAAGAAATCGAATATTTGATATCAAGAATTGATTTCTTGATATCAAGAAATGCATTCTTGATATCAATAATTAAATTCTTGATATCAAGAAATAGGAATACATTTTAAAACGGCTTGCCATAGATTCGTACCGATGCGTACTGCATTCGTTGGTCTAGTCGTGTCCTGTGTGACCAGGCCTTAGATAGAGTCGATTCGTGCTAGTAAATCGTTGCGAGTCGCCGTGAAAATCGTCAGTATGGGACTGGGCCTTATGGAACGACGAGTGATCTAGATCCCCATTCTAATTATCCTTGTAAGCATAGTGATAGACATCATCGGTTTGCGGTACGGCTCGCGACGTCTGTTGATTAGGAATCATATAACCGTGGGCGTCGTACTCGGGCAGGGGTGGTGGCCCATCCGGCTTCAAATAGTCGGGGTCACTTTCTTCGGCCGTCGGAGCGACGTTGTAGTATGTATGATCTACCACTCCTGGTTCGGTTTCCGCCTCCGTCCGTTCCGCCGCATTTGCGGCGATGGTCAAGTAGGCATTACCATCGCTTCCGGGTTGTGGAAGTGTGTATTCACCATCGCCCGTTTCTAAGCCAGTGTCTCCATTAACAGTTGGTTTATTCTGGTTTCTTCTTTATCAGGAATAAGATATAAAATTGTTTTAAAAACAATTTAAGTCGGTTTAATATTTGATTTGAGCAAAAATAATAAATAGCGATGCAATTCGCTTGACTAGAAACATTAAATTTGTTTACGAATGTCATAATGAACACTGGTATGGTGTACATATTAATATTGAATGCGAATAATGTTGTTTAAAGGGATCTAGTAAATTGGGGGAATTTGTTGACATGTGCAAAAAGTGATGAATGTTGATGCAATGTATATTGTTGTTATCTCATATGTCCACGTGGTATCGTGTGAAAATTTCAAATCAAATGGACATTGTATGGCCAAGTAATGAGCGAAAATGCAAAGTGATATAAACTCACTGCACTCACTTTGTACACGGAAGAAAAACTCGCCCGGAGTTTTTCTTATCTGAATACTTCAATCATACATATCTTTGTAACGAAAGGGAAATTTGAAAAACCGAATCCAGTCCCGTGATTTTATTGTTAATACGAATACAACAAGGTATAAGGGAACCGCTAGAATTAAAATTTATTTTGAGGATTTGGACAATGTTACTAAGTCCCTTTAACTGACATTGTCCAATATAACCTATCATTTCTTGTAAATTTCTGCCATTTACATGACTGTGTGTTTTTTGTAAGTAAAAAATGTATCGCATTAAAATTTATTGAGAACAAGAGAGAAACTGTACGGACTGCATACCTGCGCCTACGAACGACGTTGATTGCATAAATGGCGAGGAGTAGAACTATCATGAAGAATGCTCCGCCAACTGCACCCGATGCCACGTACTTAACTGTAAACAGTAATGACAACCATAATCATTAAAGGGATCTAGTAAACATTGTCCATATCCACAAAACGTACTGAGAACTGACTAATGGTTTTCTCATATATATACCTTGATACCGAATTTCCCTTTCATTAGAAAGATATTTACGGATGAAGTGTTCTGATGTTTTATTATCAACTGGAAAGTTATAACTGTGTCCAAAGGCAGTGCAATGAGCAAGTGAATATCACTTTGCATTTTCGCCCATAACTTGGTCATATGGCATTCATTGACCATGGAACAAATCACTCAGTGGTCATATCAGATAGCGGGGGCACCATCAATCTTTTTGTTCTCGACCCTGCTGAAAAACAGCATTTAGCTGAAATCAGGCATTTTACCATAATATACCCTGATTGAATAAAAAAAATAAAAAAAAACAATCACAGAAATACACATTTTATGAAATATTCACCAGTATTTACAAATGTCAACTAAGTCAACAAATCCCTTTTGTATGATAGTCACTGCCATGAAGTGTTTTTAACTGTTTTATATTATACTATTGTGTTCAATATCTGTGTTGTTTTTCAGTATTTAAATTAATATTTGCATCTAAATGAACACAAGTGAAGCTAGAAAATTGCTTAATTATGTTTAGTCTTATACTTCTCTAACATTTTGAAACTCATCTCATTTAATAATAATAATGGTGGCTACTTTTATCCATCTTACCCGCCATGGAGGAGGATTGACTCGGGTTCGCAGTCGTGGGACTCGGATTTTTCGAAGGAGTTACGTTGGTCGTTGATGTTGAAATGGCTATAGAAGTTTCAAGTAAAAATAAAATTAAAAAATCAAACAGGCATAGTTCCAGGAGGCCTGGGGATACGCCCCCCATAATGACGTTGATTGCATAAATGGCGAGGAGTAGAACTAACATGAAGAATGCTCCGCCAACTGCTCCCGCTGCCACGTAAGCAACTGTAAACAGTAATGACAACCATAACCATTAAAGGGATCTAGTAAACATTGTCCATATCCACAAAACGTACTTAGAACTGACTAATGGTTTTCTCATATACCTTGATACCGAATCACCCTTTCGTTAGAAAGATATTTACGGATGAAATGTTCAGATTTTGTATTATCAACTGGAAAGTTATAACTGTGTCCAAAGGCAGTGCAATGAGCAAGTGAATATCACTTTGCATTTTCGCCCATAACTTGGTCATATGGCATTCATTGACCATGGAACTTTGACAAATCACTCAGTGGTCATATCAGATAGCGGGGGCACCATCAATCTTTTTGTTCTCGACCCTGCTGAAAAACAGCATTTAGCTGAAATCAGGCATTTTACCATAATATACCGTGATTGAATAAAATAAACAAACCAAAACAATCACAGAAATACACATGTTTTCAAATATTCACCAGTATTTACAAATGTCAACTAAGTCAACAAATCTCTTTTGTATGATAGTCACTGCCATGAAGTGTTTTTAACTGTTTTATATTATACTATTGTGTTCAATATCTGTCTTGTTTTTCAGTATCTAAATTAATATTTGCATCTAAATGAACACAAGTGAAGCTAGAAAATTGCTTAATTATGTTAAGTCTTATACTTCTCTAACACTTTGAAACTCATCTAATTTATAAGAGAAGATCCATCTTACCCATGGAGGAGAATTGACTCGAGTTCGCAGCCGTGGGACTCGGATTTTTCGAAGGAGGTACGCTGGTCGTTGGTGTTGATTTGCCTATAGAAGTTTCAAGTAAAAATAAAATTAAAAAATCAAACAGGCATAGTTCCAGGAGGCCTGGGGATACGCCCCCCATAATGACGTTGATTGCATAAATGGCGAGGAGTAGAACTAACATGAAGAATGCTCCGCCAACTGCTCCCGCTGCCACGTAAGCAACTTTAACCAGTATTGACAACCATAACCATTAAAGGGATCTAGTAAACATTGTCCATATCCACAAAACGTACTTAGAACTGACTAATGGTTTTCTCATATACCTTGATACCGAATTACCCTTTCGTTAGATATTTACGGATGAAATGTTCAGATTTTGTATTATCAACTGGAAAGTTATAACTGTGTCCAAAGGCAGTGCAATGAGCAAGTGAATATCACTTTGCATTTTCGCCCATTACTTGGTCATATGGCATTCATTGACCATGGAACTTTGACAAATCACTCAGTGGTCATATCAGATAGCGGGGGCACCATCTATCTTTTTGTTCTCGACCCTGCTGAAAAACAGCATTTAGCTGAAATCAGGCATTTTACCATAATATACCGTGATTGAATAAAATAAACAAACAAAAACAATCACAGAAATACACATTTTATGAAATATTCACCAGTATTTACAAATGTCAACTAAGTCAACAAATCCCTTTTGTATGATAGTCACTGCCATGAAGTGTTTTTAACTGTTTTATATGATACTATTGTGTTCAAAATCTGTCTTGTTTTTCAGTATTTAAATTAATATTTGCATCTAAATGAACACAAGTGAAGCTAGAAAATTGCTTAATTATGTTAAGTCTTATACTTCTCTAACACTTTGAAACTCATCTAATTTATAAGAGAAGATCCATCTTACCCATGGAGGAGAATTGACTCGAGTTCGCAGCCGTGGGACTCGGATTTTTCGAAGGAGGTACGCTGGTCGTTGGTGTTGATTTGCCTATAGAAGTTTCAAGTAAAAATAAAATTAAAAAATCAAACAGGCATAGTTCCAGGAGGCCTGGGGATACGCCCCCCATAATGACGTTGATTGCATAAATGGCGAGGAGTAGAACTAACATGAAGAATGCTCCGCCAACTGCTCCCGCTGCCACGTAAGCAACTGTAAACAGTAATGACAACCATAACCATTAAAGGGATCTGGTAACTGTGTTGACATTGTGCAACACGTGATGAGTGGTTGGTACAATGTATTATACTGTTGTTATCTGATATGTCCACTGGACGATGTGTAAACATTTCAAGTTAAATGGACGTTAAATGGCCAAGTAATGAGCCAAATGCAAAGTGATATTCACTAACTTATTGCACTCACTTTGTACACGGTTTTGACGGTCTGGTGGATAATTTAACATCTGAACACTCCAATTGTAAATAACATTTTAACGAAAGGGAAATTTGTGAGAGCCAGGGTACAGCGCTATATAAACATTTACTTATTTATTATTGTTATAATAATTAATATTCTAGCATGAAATTGTATTTCATTAGAAAATTAGAAAGTTTCGATGACCACGGGTAATCATTATTATGCAGTATGACTTAATACACTACAAACAGTGAACTGCAGTAGTTTGAATTCCTCATTATACAAACTACAACTTTATTTCAAATGGATTTTATTGGAAACAGCTATTGTTCCTAATGCACCACAACTTGTTTAAAAAACTGTGGAAAATCCTTTGTTTTCATTCCATGTGCCATGTCAACATTTCGCATCTTTAACCCTAAAAAGACTTCTTATCATTTATTTCCAAAATCGACTCATTTCCTGAAAAATGTCATTGCGAGAATGGGCATTTCTTGATCTGAATAAAATCTTATCAATAATTTAATTTATGACCAATAGTCAGGTCAATACAACATTTGACCCAACCAAAGTGTATATAAAACGTGCTTTGATAAATGAAACTTACCATGCTTAGTACTGGGGCGACTGGTATATACTGCAATGGCTGCTTTTCCGCCGCATTTCTGTTGTGTGCTGCTTCCCTCGCAATCGTAATTACAATTCTCATTTATTCCATGTCGACTGTAATCCGCATCCTGAGGGCCACAGAAGCATTCATTACCAAGCTCGACACCAGCGAGATAATAGCCAGCATCCCTGCAGAGATCGATGCACTTGTCGATCGTCAAGTCACTACACGTTATGTTACCACATGGCGTGTATGGAAGGACGCGATCGTGTGGCATGTCAGTGTAGCAGCCCAAGTATGTCTCATCTGGATAATCATTATATAGTTCCATTTAATAAAGACAAAATTCTACCAAATTTGTCATCTGCACGTTCATAATTTTATTTTATTTCTTTGCAATAATTGATATTTCATAGTAAGTTTTACGCAAAATTTAATTATTTATGATTATTAATATGCAACACTGCATTATTCGAAATATAAAGTGACACGTGCATAATAAGAATAAGAACGTTTGCATTCTCACAGTAAATTCCAAAGTGTATCTGCAAAGTGATATATAATCATAAATATAAATATATCATAAATGTATTTCCACATATTTATGAAATATTGTTATGTATCATTTCATTATTCATAACAAAGGAAGAATAGCGCACTCATGTACGACCGTGTTATCAAATATATTACTTTCATAACAAATTATGGTGGGCCTAATTTGATCAAGAACCCACATTATGTTATTGTTTTTTATGTGTAGAAAAGAGAAACATTTTCGCTATAATAGGCCCAGCGGGTATGTCAATAATGTCTAACTTATCCCCTCCCTTGCTTTACAATTTATTGCATTTATCAAATTATAATTATAATCAACATACCTTTACACATACCTCTACAGCTGTTACGATCACCTGAATTGCAAAGGGGAAATGGGGTAATAATAATAATAATAATTATACACCATTTATATAGCGATTAATACACTGTATCTATTAGCGAGCGCTAAGAATGTTTTTTTTTTTTTAGAGAGAAGTATTAACCAATTAACAAAAACGTAATATAGATACATTAAACTACATTATGATTGAGTACTATACGGATGTGCTTTTAATATTAAAGGGTTTATTGTTCAAGAGTGTGGGTGCTATTGGTGAAAAGGCACGATCGCCGTATCTTGTCATGATGCGGGTACTGGGGCTTAACTGGAGATGCAATTCATATTTTGTATAAACGATAAACAAGTATTTCTAAACAGTTAAGTTGTTCATGTACGTCACGCATCACTATGATGAGACATCCACCGTTACAAGCATGCATATATCAAAGATAGTGTCCTTCTGTTGCAGGCATCTTCATCTTGTGTAGCGGTTGGCGCTTAGAACTAGGGATCGTGTTCGTTTACTTTCAGGATCATCTAGGTAAAGCTGTAAAACTTGATATTAATGACGAACAAAGAGGTACAGATATAGAGTAATACTTGGACCGTTATTTATTACGTTCCTCAAACTTTAAGTATGTGGGTACAAGAGCGAGCTAGAAAGAATAGGTTGATCTGATGGTAATCAAAACCCAACTCCTCTCCGGAAGCCAAGATGGGCTTTCCCGGGGCAGGGGAAATATAAACTTGGTGAGAGTGCATCTCAAACTGGGCATCTCGCCAGATAGTATAACGATCGGGACGTCCAGTATACAACACTACCCTCACAGTTAAAAACAAACACCCGAAGAAACATAATACACAAACGCCCATATTAACCATTGAATAACAATGTATATCAGGCCTACATGACTTAGTAAAATACGAGTCATTGATTGGCTCAACACAGTCACGTGATTGTCATAATATGTTGTTTTATTACACGGCGGAGTCCACGCTGCAAAAGAGAATGTCTTATGACGTCACAATGAGAGAGAGAGGGTTCTATTATGACGTCACAATGACTTGTCAACATATGACTTTAAAAAGCCACATTTTCTAATCGAGCTCAGAGAGGCTAAAAGTATGACTTTTGTCATATAATATAACAGATGTTAACTTTGTTGTCGGGAAAATCATGGAATGTTCCCTCGGGATTTTAAATGCTATTTCGTGAAGACAATAATTCCCTTGATATTATTTCCAAATCCCTCTCGTTCATAATACCAGTAAATAATGTATTCGTTTCTTTTTCACATTTTTCACGTTTCTGAAATAATATAAATATAGCAATATACCCAGAGGGCAAAGGGGTATTTCAAAAGTGTAATTCATCCACAAACTTCTATATAAAGGAGAAGCAGTAATTCTTCGTAACGGATAGATTATGATGAAAGGGGTAGCACAGTTTTGGTTAGGTTGAGCTTTAGTAACCAAAACCTGCACGATAACATTACAAACAAATAGTTATAACTCCACCACTCAAAAGGAATAGAAAATTACAAACGAATAAGTAAAAAGCCTCTTATCATTCAAAAAAGAGCCAGTAAAATACAAGAAAGCGCTCTCCCAAAACGCATTGGTTTCAACCATTTTTCATACAAAATTATGCATGCGATGTTTTATTGAAATAATAATTAAATTGAGAGATAATCAACAACTATTTAAAAACCTCTTTTGAACATTTTTGAAAAAGTGTAAGCATTAAAAAAAAAAAATTAGTTGTTTCCTAAGGCTATAAATGGCCAACCATTATTTTATGTCCAAGTTAGAATTTAATTTCAACTTAGAATCTTAGTAAAACACCACCATGCGGGTGCTGCACAAAGAGTTGCGATCGATTGGAAAGTTGCAATGAAGTGCAAATCAGAACATGTGACTAAATGCGCAAATCGGATTGGTTCAAATTCGAATATTTTCGGACTTGCAATTAATTGCAACTTTACAATGGATTAAAACTTCTTTTTTTAAACCCTGTACTAGGTTCCGCCTGGTTCTGGACACACATTAAATATGGACTATACATTTAATAGTGCGCGGTTTACCGTAATGTGTGCATTTGTAATGTATGATCATGATGGTACGTAGCATAAAGAGTGCAAATACCTAGCTGTCTGTGTCAGGTCTTTACAATATAATAGAAAACGAAGTGGAATACAGACTACTCAACTGTAAAAACAAAATATATATAAAATATATATATATAACAAAATTTGATAATAATAATAATAATTATAATAATGGACCAGAACAGTTAAGTTCATGTGGTCATGAAATGAATCGAACTGTGATGTTTGTACGCAGTATTGTTTGTACTCGTAGAAATCTGGTCATTGGCATTACATGCTCAGTGATATATCATAAAGCTATTATTGTTCGGTAAATAATAATAATAATAATAATAATAATAACTGTCATTTATATAGCACTATTCCCGTGGAGATCATAGCGCTTTACACGATTATTATTACCCCGGTCAACAGATACACACTGCAATCATTCCTGCACATTAAGTGCACATTTTCCACTCCCTAGGGAGTATTCCAGCAAGTCGCCTATTAGGCGCGCACAGTGCTAAGGAAACACGTTCCCATCCTTCCCATCCTTCCGGGTCCCCATTTATACACCTGGGGCTTGTTGCAAGAAAGGGTCCTATCTTTAGGACGTCCTAAATGTCACGTGACTGTCATGTGACTACGACTGAATTACGTACACTTATGACAGTTGTCCTAACTTCGCGATCGGAACAAACCCCATCATCGGTCAAATGTAAACATGTTTTATGGAAAGCTTGCGTTATTTCAATCAGTGAGAAGGGGACACGATATAAAATGAAATAAAGTATGTATGATTCCATTTGGAATAATAAATCAAATATGAGTTATCAATGGCACCGAATGGGGTAGGGAATTAATCCCCTTATAACACGAGGGAAGTGTAATGTGTAATTAGTATCGGGAACGAAACGTATATCGTGAACAAGCAGTTTCCATACTTTATAGAATGGTCTCGATAAAGAAGACCTCTCTTGAATATAAATATTGTTCATTACTTATTTCAAAGGTAAAAGGTCTTCCTTTTGCCAGATCATCTACTTTTCAGGCAAATGCAATATTTATTGTTAAAGTGTAGCTGATCAGATAAGTTAATTGTAGCGAAAATATATATAATATGTTTCACATGTATAATAGGGTCTGTTTGATGAAGATACTAATTAATGGTGTCTCTAAATAGGCACAAGCAGCAACATGAGCAAATCTTTTCCGAACAATATATTTCATGTTTTTTTGTGTGTTCGCTTTCAGCTACCTGTTTGCTTTGCATGTGAACTGAACATTGTAATATGTTCTGTGTATGTTTTATATCATTTGTCATTGTAACGCACCTATAGACCAGCTGTTAGGCTCCTATGCTGATAATTATTTTACCGATTATACATTAGGTTCATGGCAAAGGCTAATTTCGACTTAGACCCCGTTTACAGTGCAGGGCCGGGCCGAGACGCGTCTCGGCCCTGCTTAAATTGCGGTACTCGCCCCCCCCCCCCCCCCCCATGTGTGTGCGTTTACAGTGGCGGTCTCGGCCCGGCCGCCCTTTCAATATATTGTCGTAGTGGCGCTCTGCACGTAAACAAACCATTATTTTGGAGGCACGCCGGGGTCACAGAACAAATGCGCGTTATTTGCAATGAATTGTTTTCCCAATTTGGTACCGCATTTGGCCCTGCGTGCGTTTACAGTGAGAAAAAGCGGGGCCGATACGCGTCTCGGCCGCGGCCGAGACTACCTCCAGAGCGGGGCCAAATGCGCGGCCACTTTTGGCCCCGCATTTGGCTTTTTGAGCGTTTACAGTGAAAAAAAAGGCCGGGACGAGACGCGTCTCGGCCCGGCCTTTTTTCACTGTAAACGGGGTCTTAGGAGCCTTTCTTGCAACAGTTTAGGATAACTGTCCTATGTACGTAGTCATATGACAATCACGTGACATTTAGGACGTCCTAAAGATAGGACCCTTTCTTGCAACAAGCCCCTGGGTAGAGAGCAGCAATTGTGGATAAATTGTCTTGCTGAAGGACAAACGCAGTGTGCGGGGTTCGAACTCGGGATCCCACGCATCAGAGAGCGCGCGCTCTACCAATCCTGCCACATTACATCCACAAAATGAAAACGAAATAAAGAGTCTGATTATTCGGTCTAGAATTTGCCCTATATACGAAATGAGTTATATAGGGTAAGATTTGAGAACGATGTACATTTGGCCATTTTTAGACCTTGAGCACTGTCTTCTATCTTTCGCTGTGTCTCCCCATTTATTACGATATTGCTTTCTGTTGGTATCATCTTAAAGAGTATCAATATGGATTATATAGAATGTATATAGGCTTATAAGGTTTCACTATGTTTTAAGCGCTGGGGGCTTAGACATTCCCCAGCCTGCACATGTGGCACTCCAGAGCAAACTGCCACCCACACGATCCACGAGTGCCCAATCCTTTGCCCACCATTTGCCCACCCGGCCAACCAAACCCAGACTTAATTATCTTGGACCCCAATACTATTTATTGGCTAACAAATTTTAGTGCCCTAAAAGACAAAACAACAGTCAAAAAGGCATTTTTAGAAAGAAAGAAAAAAAAAGGAACATTTTGAATCGATTTCTTTTACACTTTTCCTCTTTATTCCTAAATGTATGCGTTGAAGTCCCTTAGAAGAGATTGAAGTATAAAACGCAAACATCCATGGTGAGCATCCTCATCGTCGACTTCAGAATTACTAGACAGAGCTTGCTACATATTACCGTTAGGTAAACATTTTGTGTTTTTTTTTAAAAGAAGAAAAAGACAGAGTGGGCCCCAAAGAATTTGAGAGCCCCCAATTGGTCCGACCACGCTACGTCACTGAATTCTTGATCACATACAAATTGGCGTTTTAAGAGTGCCATAGTTTTCTTGAACATTAAATGATCTAACCAGATATTTATAAGAATTAATTTAAATTCACCTGGAGATGATTATCGTACTTTCCTGTAATTAGCAATCGATGACGATTAAAAACTGTACATTCTAAGATTGTTCTAACATGAATAATACAAAAAATAGATTAATTAATATTATTATATGAATTAGTACAATGCAAGTCATTGATTGGCTCAACACAGTCACGTGATTGCTATAATATCTTGTTATATCATCTGACTTAGTAAAATACGCGTCGTTGATTAGCTAAACACGGTCACATGATTGGGGTGTCATTTTGCTATGACACCATGGCCAGAGAGTTATGACACCCGCATGGCGCGCGCTGCAAAAGAGATTGTATTATGACGTCACAATGAGAACCAAAGGTAGGCTACACGTACCGTATGTTGTTCAGTTTCAATGCATGAATGTGAATATAGCCCCCGGATTTAGCCAGATGATATAACAGTTGTTAACTTTGTCGTCAGGAAAATCATGGAATGTTCCAATCCTCGAGATTTAAAATGCTATTTTATGAAGAAAATAAGTCCCTCGACTAAGTCTCGGGACTTATTTACTCTTCCCTCAATAGCATTTAAAATCCCTCGGATGGAACACTCCGTGATGTTCCCTCCACCACCAGTTAACAACTGTATAATATCATCTGACTTAGTAAAATACGCGTCGTTGATTGGCTAAACACGGTCACATGACTGGGGTGTCATTTTGGTATGACACCATGGCCAGAGAGTTATAGTTACTCTATGGTTATGACACCCCTCTGGCGCGCGCTGCAAAAGAGATTGCATTATGACGTCACAATGAGAACCAACGGTACATGTATAACCTACACGGACCGTATGTTGTTTTTGACTGATTTTATTTTCAAATGCATGAATTTGTATTAGCCCGCGGATTTAGCCAGATGAAATAACAGTTGTTAACTTTGTTTTACTTCTCTTTCAGAAAATGTATATCCTAAAGATATTGAATTTAATGTAAGACATTAATCTCACGATAAGTGTGCAATCGTTAACTTCAATTTTATAACAGCGTTAAGTATGAATAATTGTACGATAAGCAAGAGTGCGTTGTTGCGAAAAGACTGTACATGGTTGCCTAATTTGAGCTAGAGGTGAGAGTGAGACTTCGCGAAGGAGCGAAGCGACCGAGCGGGGAAGGGGATTATTCCTCCCTTTTTGCATTTCGTGACTTGAAATTGTGCAATCAAGTGCTAAAACGTAGACAGGATTTTCGGACATTAGATTTGTTGTATATGTGGGTAGAAGCGTGGCATGATTTATTTGATCGACCGGGACTAATTTTTATTATATTTTTCATCTGAAGGAAAAAATAACAAACATGCACATCAACACAACAAAATAATTATAGCAATTAGTGGCATACACAACCCCAGCATTAAAGCAAATTACACATTATTTTAAAAGCCATATAATGATTCCCGAGGGAGCTAGGCGACCGAGTGGGCAGCCAGTGGGAGGGGGTGTCCTCTATTCATAAGGCTAGTAGGCATATTTTGCATTTATTTGAAATCGTGCAATCTGTTGCATGTTATACTATACACGGGAAAGACATTCTGAATCTGTGATTAAAAAAACATAGAAATAACACTAATATGACAATTACATGTATATGCTCATGTTACTACATATCCAGACATGCTTACAGAAACATGACACAAATCTGCCCCTAATATGTCATATTTTAACATCATAAGTGGCGATTGGGTAGATTTTGAGGAATGCACTTGGCAGAGAGGGTCCCGAAAATGCACTCAAACTCATATAAGAGAGGAAAGGGGTATGCATAATATGCACATTGGCAATCTTTAGTAGAAAACTGTGATTCCACTATTCAAGTTTGGGTGTTGATATCTATTTTGTTAAATCTTACTTGAATTTTATATAATTGACATGCATATTTATTCCCATTTACATTTATACAGTGTTAACCTTTATGGTGTTCAGAATTTGCAGTAGACCTGACTATGATGGAGCCATGTCAAAAGAGAAATTCTGCACAATACAACGTTATTGTCAACTGAAAATGAATCCTCCTTTTGTTCGGAGAATGGCTGTCTGTGTTATGTTGCAACGTTTCAATCTAGACTCTGCACCATATTCTGATGCAATGCATATTTCATAATTAAATGTACATTACAAATGGGGCATCAGTGTGAAGGGGAATAAACAGGCATGATATGATACCTTGTTCATATAAGATATTATTGGATAAGAGAGAAATGAACGCTCACACTTGAATGGCGGAATGTTTGTAACTTGTAAGGGGTTTATAATTATGCACAACCAGAAGCCAATAAAACTATTTTCCAAGTTCAGCTATCACAACGGACTTCAGCACTAATAAAGATAACTATGATTTGCACATTTGCAGATAATCTACATACAAAATATTGATTACAATTTAGGAGCTCATTATTTATATGAACAAGCTATGATATAATAAAGCAAACTTGAAGGATTCACATATCGTGTTACATTTGTGTTGACATGTAATATGCATTCGAAACGGTTTGCTGTAGTTGTATCATGTTTATGATCTGTTATTGTATACCTATACTCGTTTTGGCTACACATTGTTTCATGCATTATAAGATTTAGTTTTATTCAATTAATTCATGCTTTCAGATGATTTTCTTGTTTTTATATTTCCTGTTGTATTTTTCCTGCTTTCAAGAGCTTGGAGATTTCTCTTAATTATCGCTTGCCTTACTTTGTTATTTGTTTACTTTACTTATAATTTCCCTGTTCATTCAAATGTATTTACAAATTTAAAACAAACTAAGGGGGAGAACCCTTCTTTGGCCAGCAGTATTCTGACTGTGATTGTTACATCTAAATCTTTTGTGAATTCAAACAGAGAGGAAACTGACTAGAAATATTTGAGTGATTAAAAGTGAGCAAAGAAAAATAGGCTTCGCCGGGAATCGAACCCGAGACCGCCGGATTGCTAGACCGGTGCTCAAACCATCAAGCCACGAAGACTTTGTATGGTGGGCGTTCCCATGAAACCCTTTTCAATGCTCGATTAGTCAGAGGCTATATAAACTGGGCCAATCCCAAGGATAATTAAATCAACTTTTATAGAGAAAGGCGCAGGTTCACGCGAAGTGATGCAGCTTTTTTTATTAATTAAATTCAAACATAGAGGAAACTGACTAGAAATATTGAGTGATTTAAAGTGAGCAAAGAAAAATAGGCTTCGCCGGAATCGAACCCGAGACCGCCGGATTGCTAGACCGGTGCTCAAACCATCAAGCCACGAAGACTTTGTATGGTGGGCGTTCCCATGAAACCCTTTTCAATGCTCGATTAGTCAGAGGCTATATAAACTGGGGCCAATCCCAAGGATAATTAAATCAACTTTTATAGAGAAAGGCGCAGGTTCACCGCGAAGTGATGCAGCTTTTTTTATTAATTAAATTCAAACATAGAGGAAACTGACTAGAAATATTTGAGTGATTAAAAGTGAGCAAAGAAAATAGCTTCGCCGGGAATCGAACCCGAGACCGCCGGATTGCTAGACCGGTGCTCAAACCATCAAGCCACGAAGACTTTGTATGGTGGGCGTTCCCATGAAACCCTTTTCAATGCTCGATTAGTCAGAAGCTATATAAACTGGGCCAATCCCAAGGATAATTAAATCAACTTTTATAGAAAAAGGCGCAGGATCACGCGAAGTGATGCAGCTTTTTTTATTAATTAAATTCAAACATAGAGGAAACTGACTAGAAATATTTGAGTGATTAAAAGTGAGCAAAGAAAAATAGGCTCGCGGGAATCGAACCCGAGGACCGCCGGATTGCTAGACCGGTGCTCAAACCATCAAGCCACGAAGACTTTGTATGGTGGCGTTCCATGAAACCCTTTTCAACTGCTCGAATTAGTCAGAAGCTATATAAACTGGGCCATCCCAAGGATAATTAAATCAACTTTTATAGAGAAAGGCGCAGATCACGCGAAGTGATGCAGCTTTTTTTATTAATTAAATTCAACATAGAGGAAACTGACTAGAATATTTGAGTGATTAAAAGTGAGCCAAAGAAAAATAGGCTTCGCCGGGAATCGAACCGAGACCGCGGATTGCTAGACCGGTGCTCAAACCATCAAGCCACGAAGACTTTGTATGGTGGGCGTTCCCATGAAACCCTTTTCAATGCTCGATTAGTCAGAAGCTATATAAACTGGGCCAATCCACAGGATAATTAAATCAACTTTTATAGAGAAAGGCGCAGGATCACGCGAAGTGATGCAGCTTTTTTATTAATTAAATTCAAACATAGAGGAAACTGACTAGAAATATTTGAGTGATTAAAAGTGAGCAAAGAAAAATAGGCTTCGCGGGATCGAACCCGAGACCGCCGGATTGCTAGACCGGTGCTCAAACCATCAAGCCACGAAGACTTTGTATGGTGGGCGTTCCCATGAAACCCTTTTCAATGCTCGATTAGTCAGAAGCTATATAAACTGGGCCAATCCCAAGGATAATTAATCAACTTTTATAGAGAAAGGCGCAGGATCACGCGAAGTGATGCAGCTTTTTTTATTAATTAAATTCAAACATAGAGGAAACTGACTAGAAATATTTGAGTGATTAAAAGTGAGCAAAGAAAAATAGGCTTCGCCGGGAATCGAAACCCGAGACCGCCGGATTGCTAGACCGGTGCTCAAACCATCAAGCCACGAAGACTTTGTATGGTGGGCGTTCCCATGAAACCCTTTTCAATGCTCGATTAGTCAGAAGCTATATAAACTGGGCCAATCCCAAGGATAATTAAACCAACTTTTATAGAGAAAGGCGCAGGATCACGCGAAGTGATGCAGCTTTTTTTATTAATTAAATTCAAACATAGAGGAAACTGACTAGAAATATTTGAGTGATTAAAAGTGAGCAAAGAAAAATAGGCTTCGCCGGGAATCGAACCCGAGACCGCCGGATTGCTAGACCGGTGCTCAAACCATCAAGCCACGAAGACTTTGTATGGTGGGCGTTCCCATGAAACCCTTTTCAATGCTCGATTAGTCAGAAGCTATATAAACTGGGCCAATCCCAAGGATAATTAAATCAACTTTTATAGAAAAAGGCGCAGGATCACGCCTTTTGTGGATACATTTTTCGTTATTTGTCATTATTGCGAAATTTCTTTTTCGATAACTTTCCATATTTGATGTTGTTTGTGATTGTATGATTTCGCATATTTTGCAAATTATGTCTTTATCAATTACAAAGATGAGTGGATCATCTAAGCTGAACAAATAATTAGTTCTAGCTTATCGGGCATCTCAATGCCAAAACAATAAAGTTGAAATCAAAGATCTACATTTTAACAGTAGATGATTTTCATAAAATTGTGTTAATCGTTTCATCATTATGACCATCATGTTAGCTCAATTCGAGAAAAAAAAAAAAAAGTTTCGGTCATAATTGGGCATTTAGATGCAATAAACATTGAAATTCAAAGTTTAACTATAAAACATTGCATTAGTATGCAAATTATATTTGTTATTACTTAATTGATACATGTAACCAGCTTGCTAGCTAGACATGGATAAATAATTTTCAAAATCGTTTTGGTTTAATCGGGCACAAAAATGATACACATACATCGAAAAGTATAATGTTTTCCATGAAAACAATATATAATTTGCATATCATGCGAATGGCATTATTATAATAAGTCTGAATATGACTCCACCACATTGATGAATTTGGACAAATGAATTTTCATACTCTGGAAGGTTTAATTTTGTACCGACATTTTAAAATGCACCGAAAATCATAGTTTTATATCATCACAATTTAGCTACAATGTAATACGCATATCATGCAAATTCTACCAGTTTCCTTAGCTCCGATTTTGGGGGACTTTTAGGATGTTGTTTAAAGAACTTTTATTAAATGAATTGAAATGAAAAATCCTACGTTGCAATTTGTTTTAGGTCAAGGTATATTTTGTCTGGACTAGAGATGCATCTCACACTCGATAACATGCAAGACAGTACTTCAACTGGATGGAGATGAATGTAAATGAATGTAAAATTGATGAACACCTATGATAATTGTTTAAAGGGGTAGTACAGTTTTGGTAAGGCTGAGCTTTAGTAGCCAAAACCTGCACAATAACATTACAAACTAATCATTCTAACTCCACCATGCTCGAAATGTATAGAAAATTGCAAACGACATAGTAAAAAGCCCAATATCATTCAAAAAGAGCCATTAAAACACAGGAGAGTGCTTTCTAAAAAAGCATTGGTTTCAACCATTTTTCCTACAAAATTATGCATGTGATGGTTTGTTGAAATAATGAATAAATAGAGAGATCATCAACACCTATATAAAAACCTCTTTTGAAAATTGTTGAAAAGGTGAAAGCATTTTTTAAATTAAAAACACTATTCGATTAAATCTGGGCCCCAGATTTATTCCCGTCGGATATATTTATTAATATTTCAGCCGTTTCTGAACCGATTTTGATCAAATAAAGGTTATTTTACACTCAGTTTTTCATTATCTCACAAAAGAAAATTCGTGCAGCGCCCTCTATACCAAAACTATCCCTTTAACACCTCTGTAAGTGTTTACTTGTTATCATTTCTAGATCTGTGCGTAAGATTTTCAAAGATCAGCGTGAAAGCGTGAGAAAGGGGTCAAATGCGTGAGTCTCATGCTCAATGCGTGAGAGTTGGCAACCTGACTTCTATTTTTTTCTTCAAAGTCTTGCGCATCTTTTGAGACCAAATTTGTGATGTCGGCTATACCGTTACAATGCGACCTTTCGTAAGTGAATGTTAACCCAGAAAACGGTCAATGTTGTGATTTGTGTACAATTATATGGAAATTGAACTTTTCATATAGGATTCAAAAAAATCTTCATTATTTGTTATTCCAATCACTGTAATTATTCATTTTCTAGGCTAAACGTGGTTAGACATTGGTCGAGAAAAAGAAAAATTGAAAAAACAATATAATACATGAGTTTAAAAAACAAAGAAATAGATAAGAAATTCCAAAAACAAAGAAATACATGAGGGAAAATGTACTCTTTTGTTTACTGCCGGACTACAGGAAGATACGTTGATGGGAGTCGACCTTGTGGAGAAGAAGGACATCCAGTATACAGGTGGCCCAGAAATAATGGAAACGGGGCACTTCCAAAATAAAGTAACAAAATGAACATGTCCATCGGATAGGGTGTCCATTCCAATGAACAACGAAACCAAGAAAAGTAATTTTGGACGTGTAGTTTTTGTTTTAGGGCGTTTTGATTGAGACCATGTCAGGTCCCTATTTTTGTCATTTTTTACCAAGTCAGTGCCTGATAATGAGACTTTTTGCCCTACATACCACTGAACACACGAGTATTCCGCGCGCCATCGTTAGTGTGCATTCAGCTGTGTGCCGAGCGGTGCCGAGAGAATGGACATAATTATGGCGGGCAGTAAAGTCTCAAATATCAGAACACTGACTTGGTAAAAATTGACAAAAATAGGAACCTGACATGGTCTCACTCAAGCGCCCTAAAACAAAACCTACACGTCCAAAATTACTTTCTTGGTATCGTTGTTCATTGGAAAGGACATCCTATCCGATGGACATGTTCAGTTTGTTGCTTATTTTGGGAAGTGCCCCGTTCCGTTATTTCTGGGCCACCCTGTATAGGGCCCTACCTTGGAGTCCACATTCAACATGATCTCCAATGGAACAAACATACCGCACTATGCAACCTCCAAGGCAACGAGGGTGTTGAACTTTATCAGAAAAATTTATACAACTGAAAACCGCTTGTCAAGTAAAAAATTGTATATAACATTAATAGTGAGACCCAGGCGCGCCGGAAGCAGTTTTGGATTGGGGGGCAAAGCCGTAAGGGGGCTCGCGATTTGTTTGTGTAGGGGCTCATGCCCAACCACACTCTGGTTGCCAACTCTGAGCCAGAGCTGAGAGTGAGACATTGCGAGGGAGCGAAGCGATCTGAGCGGGGGGGGGGGGGGGGGGGGGGGTGTGGGAGGGGGTGTCCCCCCTCCCACGGTATAAATAAATATGCACCCGAAAACACACACATATATAATTGTTCTAATATAAACCATATGCAACATTATGTATGATCCAACAACATACAGCCAAGAATGAGTCCCGAGGGAGCGAAGCGACCGAGGGCTGGGGCAGTGAGGGAGGAGGAGGTTGGGAGGGGGTATGCCTCTCCCACTGTAGGAAGATTTTGAATTTATAGAATTAAAATTGTGCAATCTGGTGCATACCTAGATAGAAATTCGGGCTTAAGATTAATTATATCTGAGTAAGTGTGTTATGATTGATCTGACGAGGAATTTTAAATAAATTTTTCACGAAGAAAACAAATTATTTATTTATTATTAATTTATTTGTTTTATTTATTTTATACTGCAGGGTAGTTCAGTTATGCAAAACTGCTTTACAAAGGCGCCTGCAGTTTATGCAGTTTAACTTGCATGTTGGCAAACAACAAAATATAAACATATATACATTACATTATAACAATTCAAAACGAACATAAATGATGGGGAGAGTGAATATAATTATACAAGGCATCATTAAATATATACACGCATAATAATAATTGACACACTAATAAATACCCCAACACACATACAAATATTGTATTTAGTGTCATACACAGTTCCGACATAAACCATAATATGGCACATTACATATTATCCAAAACAAAGCCAACAGCCAAGAATGAGTCCCGAGAGCCAGACGGGAGGGTTTGGGAGGAGGCATCCCCCTCCCACGGGGAAGATTTGGCATTTATATACTTGAAATTGTGCAATTTGGTGCATGCCATACCTGGGAAGGAAATTTAGAATCCGAGTCAACTTGTCATGATTCGAAAAAAAACAAAGAATTCTCTCATCAGATGTTAACAACAAACTGAGATAATATGTTCGTGCTCGAAGAGCGCAGTGAAAACTTAACATGGATGTATAAACTAGTTTTTAAACGTTAGCTCATACATTTGATTTTGTCTTTCCATGCTTTTTTTTGTTGGGGGGGCAAAAACGCGGTGTCCCCCCCCCCCCCCCCCTCACACTTTTTCGATTGAGGGGGGAGGGGAAAGTGTAATGATATAGAGTTATAGAGTCATACCACTTACCAATCAGTTTTGGTTGTAATGATATAGAGTTATAGAGTCATACCACTTACCAATCAGTTTTGGTTGTGTTTGTTGTTTGGAACTAATGAGTTGAACAAGCAACATCATCATCACCGACAGCCTCAAAGCTAGTATTCCTGCTCCCGCCATAGTGGGTATATGATTTCTAGTCAGGTGTGTCCTCCAAGCGATACTAACGATTATGTTTCTGATTAAGTACGTAATAACGTTTATTTACGCTAATTTCTTAACATTGATACGAATGTCAGAATGTCATACACAAACGTGTTATATCAATACTTTGAATTATGTGTAAATGGTGAGAAAATATTAAGTCGCGACAAGTTTTATAGACTTGAAGCATGGTCACTGTTTCCCGAAGTGAATATCGCGTAGAGAACGTTGCACAACCCAATAACTCACTTTGAATACATTATAACTGACAATATAGACCAAGTGCGGGTATGACTGTGCTTCACGCTCAACAAGTGACACAATCAAACAATGTATGCATATTGTCATGGTTTTTATATGGATGAGTTCATTCTACAAAGTTCAGAAAAATTGGTTTCCAGACAAATTATATAATTTGAAAACCCATCGCGAAGCTATGGTAATTGTTCATGGGTCTACAGACGAAAAGCAGTCCATTGTCTAGGACGTACGCGTCTACCGTGCTACTAAATATTGTCTCCAGACGTACACGGGTATAGAATTGACACACTCTCAAAAGTTTGGCGCTTACGGAACCATTGGCCCTGTTGGTTCCGTGAGTTTCGGTGATTAATTGCATTGTTTGTTAATAATTAACGCAACCTTTTTTAGAGTATTTAGTGAGGTTCACTATGTACAGTTGTAAACTTTTTTGGGGGGATTTGTAAACCTATACATTTTTGGAATATGTATAGTATAAGAATTCAGAAAACCAATGTTTACAATTTGCCGGAAGCATGTATGGCGGCCATCTTGGGTTTTCAAAATGGCCGCCATAACAATAGATGTTTCTCAATACCTCAGATTCCATGTGGCCTAGAGTCATGATTTCAACGGCTAAACATACATTTTCAGGGACGAGGAGGCCAGTGGTACAATGTAAAATAAGTCAAACATAACCACAAAGCGGCCATCTTGGATTTTCAAAATGGCCGCCTACGAAATCAGTGTTTTTCAATATCTCAGCATCCAAGTGGCTTAAAGTCATGATTGTAATGGCTAAACATACATTGTCAGGGATTTTGAGCCAGTGGTATGAATTAGAATAATCTACACATAACCACAAAGCGGCCATCTTGAATTTTCAAAATGGCCGCCTTGAAAATGAGTGTTTCTCAATATTTCAGCATCCAAGTGGCTTAAAGTCATGATTTTAACGGCTAAACATCCATTTTCAAGGATGAGGAAGCCAGTGGTTTAAAGTAAAGTAAGCTTAACATAATCATATAGCAGATTATAATGTTAATTTTATTATAATAGATGTTCTTAATGGTTCAGATCTTCAGTGTAGCAAGTATTATATCTAGCATGTCCAGATAGCTTCTTGGACAGCTTTATATCAGAGTCTTTACGTTTCATAATCGTCATCCTCATCACTGTCACTGGTCGGTAACATGCATGTCATTCCTAGAGTCCTCGTCATTCTGGTTCTGAGAGCTACACTGGCAGAGGTCTGTGCATGATAAATTATTGGACCTACAAGAGCATCAATATGTTGGGACAGTCTGCTCGGGTCCTTCTAATTAGCGCGAACAAGTGCGAAGCTGTTGTGTCCTTGTAGTAGCCATGCTACAGCGGATCCAGGAACTGGTGTAGAGCAATGCATGCCTTACCCCATACGGTGGCAAGGATCTGGTGACTCGGTTGATGTGCTGCTTGAGAGGCATTTCTGACTTATCCGCCTGTTTTGAGGTAGACTTGCAGCCAGGTTGCCTTGCCTATGCGAGAGAACCGTCCCGTGCTGTCTTCCCCCCTTGAATGCGTGGAAGGCTGACAAAGCCTTTGCTCTTTCTGAACCTAGAGCTGTCCATATTGGCTGCACTGGGACCACTCCGGAAGCCATTTCTCAGCAGGAGGTCATAGTGCGCTATGACCAACTCTGCATCAGTTGGGTCCCCGTGTTCATACACAAAAATTTCATCCCTTAATCATGACTAAAGAATCAGCAGCTGACTATAGAATCAGCTGCTGATTAGCTATACGATAAAATTCGTGTGTCTGAACGCTGATTAACGAAACGACGTATCGTTAGTCATGACTAACGAAACACGGGTTTTATCGTCGTTTCGTACGAGAGCTGACTATAGAATCACGCTCTTTTCGTGTGTGAACAACCATCGCTCGCTTAATCATGATTAGCTATACGACTCGTAACTAACTGGGCGTGGATTAACGTGAACGTTCGCGCGAGCAGGACAACACATTGCACAGTAGCAAACTGCGCACTTATACGATGTTCGGTGCACCTGGAAGCCAGCTGTTGTGGAATCTTGGCTTTGTGTGTAAACGTAAGAGGTAGTTTGGTTTAATCATGATTAAGGGATGAAAATGTTTGTGTGTGAACACGCTGGGTTACTCTTTGATGCCAGCGCGGCATTGTGTATGAGCAGTGTATATCCGCCTCTTCATGATTATTGTCCTCGATGTTCAGCTCGCTGTTGCTCGTACAGCGTGTTCACACACAAACATTTTCATTTTTGGGATGTCCTTTAATATGACCTCATACTATCCACCCCATTTAGTGAAACAACAAACGGAAGAGCTAGAAGGACTGATTTTTCAGTCTACCTGAGCGACCTAGCTTATAATCAAATTTCCACTATTAACACTTCTAACCCTAACTAAGTTCTACCGAAAGTGGATACAACGCCTTCTATGATTAAACCGTATTTTGTTTTGTAAGACTCAAATATAGAACAACATGTCATAAAAGTGGAAAAATCCCCCTTTTTTGTATTTGCCTGTCGGCATTTTCTACGTTTGGGAAAAGGTTAAGGTTATTTTGCATGAATACATCAACAAAATAATATACGCAGATAATAAATTTAAATACCTAAGGGTAAATTCACGGCATTATACACTTTAAATCACTGACGTAGGTAAAGATAAATCCGCTATTAATCTTAGCGAGATACAAACAGCGTAAACAAAAAAAATAGTCTAACACGAGCATCACAAAAATATTATTTTACCGACTTTAATCTATCAAAATGTGTATGATCATTTTTATGAACAAGATGAATAGTGTCACTCAGGCGATCTGATGTTTCTTTAAAAAAATTTTTAAAAAAGACCTATTCTATGTAAAGAATAGATTGACGATTCGAATATAATTAGATTATTACCGTCCGGGAAAAGATTTGGGGAGTTTGACGTATGCGTGGGTTTGTATTTTATTTTGTAAAGAATAGATTGACGATTCGAATAATATTCGAATCGTCAATCTATTCTTTACAAAATAAAATACAAACCCACGCATACGTCAAACTCCCCAAATCTTTTCCCCGACGGTAATAATCTAATTATATTGGACATGTTCAAAAATACATATTATGTTGGGGAAAATGTCCCTTTAACCCGGTTCTATGAAAAGGGGAAAGTTATGTTGTAGAACTAAGAGAGGGGAATTTTCCGCTCGTCCAGGTGGAATATATTGTGTAAAGGAAACAAAACAAACTGTAGTTAACCAAAAAACTAAAGACAAATCAAAACGATCCAATGCCTCAGCTTTTCAATTCATCGTCTCATTCTTAAACCAGAACATCATCATTATTTTTGTCAACTCTTTAGAACAATACTGAAACTTCCACTGTAGAAAATTCAAGACCCCCGTTTCTTGATATAGTTGACATAGTTACATAGTTATTAAAGGTGTTATCAGTTATGTGTAAATGAAACATATTATATGCTTCGTTAGTATAGCCAAAATATAAACAACAATATTTTAATTCCCGAGTTTTGCAACTCCTCTCATTCTTTAGAAATAAAATCCTGCAAACCTGTCAGCACAGAACTGTAATGAAATGAAAACAAGATCCCATTTTTGACATGTGACTGGTTCTAAATTGGATGTTTACCGATAAAGACGATCCTTTGGCAGCCCATTGATAGAATCTAGGACGGCGGAACCTATTGTTTGAGCATGGGGTTAAAGCAAAGAGGGACATCTGTTTAAACTTGGTGAAAAGAAACACCATTATAATTATATTTCACGTAAACAAGGGGTGTTGCTTTGGATTAATGTCATGTGATGACTATAAATTCCCCTTAAAAATATTATCTTTTAATTGATCAATGACTCAATCGTCTAAATATG
This sequence comes from Echinarachnius parma, assembly GCA_037951105.1. Classification (NCBI taxonomy): domain Eukaryota; kingdom Metazoa; phylum Echinodermata; class Echinoidea; order Clypeasteroida; family Echinarachniidae; genus Echinarachnius; species Echinarachnius parma. The sequence continues at coordinate 89,432 of JBAMJV010004456.1, forward strand.
GCCATGATAAATCGTGTTAATTGGAACGATAATATCATCGTATCATTTCAAACGTTTCACATGGGAGAACATTCAAAATAGGAATATCAAACTTTCTGAAGACCCTTTTAAAAATTAGGCCACTGAAAAAGGCTTACATTTGAAAAGACCGGAAAGAAAACTGATTTCTTAAGAGTTAATGACCTAAAACATTATAATGATGTGACATAAATAATGATGTGACATAAACAAGTTTTGCGGTGTTTTGTTACACCAAACATCCTACCTTCCTGTCAAATAACGTATACAAACAATATTCTGAACAAAAGATAGATGGTGCATGACATAATTATCGCAATATTCCCCTAAACTCGGCGAAGCTGCAGGCAGAGCCGACTCGCTCCGATCCGACTGGTTTTCAGTCGGATCGGCTATGTGATCGTTGGCTCGCGACTCCGATTTTTGCAGTCGGAAGACAATCGGGCTTGTATCGAAATTAGTACCGCCATTTTAATGTATAGTTTTAAATAGAGCCCTTTCTTACACATGAACGGCCCTAATGGTCTTTATTAGCAAATGGGAAAGGGCACAACGGGTGCCTTGTTTACAATCATTGACACTGTCTGCAATTGTGAGAAAATATGAGCCAAACATGATGATTAGATATAAAGAGATTTATGACTCATACATAATGGCGACACTAAGTTTTGTTATTGTAAACACATATTATATTACCATTCTAATATTTCATGCATGTGCGTTCAAGTGAAAGAACGTTCATTATAGGAACATCAAAGTATCTATATAAAGACTGTTGACAAGCTGGTCCCTGAACAAGGGCAGATACGGAACGAAACCAAAAAAGCCCATATAAAAGAGACAACGACCGTGAATGATCGCTGTAATAAATCCCCTGCTCTAACTAAATGGATTAGGTAATGGGGATTCTCCGCCATTGAACTGATCCGTCGTTGTTAAAGCAAAATAGCAGTGTTAGGTAAAAATGAAATGTACGCTTTTATCACCGACCATGTCTTTATTTTGAAAAATTATACCTATAAATAAAAAAACAAGCTAAATTAAATATGTGATACTTACATTTGAATGGATATTTTTATACGCGATACATAGTGTACTCGGATTATATTATGGATGCAGCATAAATAATGTTTTATTATTGTGATAACATGACATTGATTAGTTGTAATAGAGAAAATAAAATATATGGGGATTGCATAAGCATAATTACATACACTTATAATGCACATGAAGTATAGAATTTAAAGGAATTATAATGATAATTATATAAAAATGTGAAATGAAAGTTACTTTTTTATTTTTCAATTTGTGATAGTTATAATACAACTAAAAATAAAATAATTAATGTTCGATAACAATTACTTTTTATTCTCTGTTTATTTAATATTGCTTACAATAATATAGGAGGTTTGATGATAGCCTTGAAGAATAATAGAAAAGTAAGAAGTATAATTAAATTAATGTATGAAATAATGCTTAATCGTCTGTGTATAATTTAGCATATAATTAAGTTCGTCAAGTATGTACATAATTCCATTTGATTCATTTATTTTGTATAATGACGTGAGTAATATCATTTTGTATTATATGTATTTGTGTGTATTACCTGCCACTGTCTTGAATGACAGTGGACCTGGTATAAATGTGACCTTTTCTTGAATAAAGAAATGATTTATACAAACAATATATACTTCGCACAAAAAGTTCCGCAATCGAGGTTTGCGCATTGATAACTTTCTTATTACGTTATTACCATTCATAAATTTGGTATCATTGGTAAGCGTGAATCCTCCTCTTTACATTTTAAGAAATTGGATTGTCCCGTATGCACCAACGAGAAGACTCAGATCTGCCACCAAAAATTTGTTTGTTATACCAAAAGTGTTTTCAAGATCTTATGGTGAACGGACATTATCCTTTATTGGACCGTATTTGGCCATGTGTTTTGAACTGGGCCGGTAAATAGGTGGTGTTGTTACATCTGTACAACATGCATGGTACTTAAAATGAGCGCCACACTTTTAAAACAAAGGCTACATTGATATATTTGGGGTCAAAGTAAAGACTATTTAGGTGACTACAGATTTAAATTCAGAAAAAGAAATTTTAATCTTTCATTGTTATGTAAATTTGAATTCCTTACCACCAAGTACCCGATTTTGGACGGTGGAGGTGGAGGGGAGCATGAGGAGGGGAGCATAAATTTGAGAACATAATAGAAATCTATGTAGAAAGCAATGAGCATAAGATGAGGGAGCATAGATTTGGGAGCATAATAGCATGACTCGTGTACTGAACACATACCATGTATTCATGTGCATGTAGAATCACACAAAAGACTTCTTTTGCCTTTTGTGAGTTGGTCATGCAATTAATTAGGTCAAGTGCCCACTTAAAGATTCCATTGAGATTCAATTTGAAAGATTTATCCTACATAAAAAACAAGATTAAATGATTGGCTATGCGATTTTGCATGGTGGTGGTGGAGGAGGGGAGCATACATTTGAGAGCATAATAGAAAGCCAGCATAAGATCTGAAAGGCATTTCACAGAAACAGTTTACCAGAAGTGACAAGTTCATTGACCACATATAAAATCCAAATATATATAAGCACATAATAAACTAGTATGAAGTTGTAATTAAGGATACTCAAACATACGTTAACATTATACAGTAGAACATTTTTTCTCATCTAACCTTTTCTCGCTTTTCGTTATATTTTGACATATATTTGTTGACACACCTTATAGTGTTGTTTTAAATTGACATCATATTAGTAGATTCCTCATCCAATATCATTTCTAATAATGTTTTCATGCGTTTGGATAAATATACTTTGACTTGGAGTACATTTTGTCATGATCTCTTGTATTGTGCATACCTAAATATTGTACAAAAATATGATTGCACAAAATTACATTATCCTATAATTATGAAACATAGCAAATTATACAGCAAACGAAAGGTGCAATCACGGTTAATTGAATTATGCATAAAACATTTCACTAGGTGGATACGATTTTTCTCCAGTAGCGATTTTTTAATGGTACTTTTTTGGTCTCATTTTCGTCATATCTTAGTCCATTTTTGTGACACACCCTGTACAGTTGTTTTTAAAACAGCACAAATGGAATTCTGGTACCATATCCTTTCCAAAAAGGTATACCTTCATGGGTCTTGGATGTAAATTAATAACAATATTTTGACTTTAATAACATTGGTCATGATCTCTTGAAAACCCCTCAGTGTAACGCTTACTGGCCCAGTTCAAAATACATGGCCATTTATGGAACGCTCTGCCTAACTGGGTCAAGAACTCTTCCTAATTGAGTCATTCAAAGATAATCTAAAAAATCATCTCTTCAAACAACATTATTAGTCATAGCTCAACCACTCTCTACTTCTTTACTTCGTATACTCTTAATTTCCTTTTCTAAAGCGCTTAGAGGCTTGTTTGCATTAAGCGCTATATAAATTCGTCATATTATTATTATTATTATTATTAGCCTCTTCAGTGCTCTTTTTGCTCTGTTCCCCCAGAGGGACTTGCATCTAGTATTACTATGTACAACTCGGCCATTGGATACACTTCCGCACTATATTGTGCACTTTCATCACTCCCTGGGGAGCATTGCAGCTGCAGCAGGTACTACTTTATAGTTTACTCATGCTTGTTGACACACACTCATGCCAAGTACCCATATTGCACCTGGGCGAGGAGCAGCAATGTGGATAAAGTGCCTTGCTGAAGGACACTAGTGCTGTATTGGTGGCATCGAACTGGGTTCGAACCCCGGCTCCCGTGCTTGGCAGTCTAGCACCTATCCGATCGTGGAATTGCTGCATTTAATTTTGTCATGTATCATTCAATTTGGTCAATGACCAATCAATTTTAAAATTTGGTCATTCTATTTCGTCATATTGCAATGAAATGTGTCCTACCTGGCGATCGAGCGTGTTATGTAATGTTCGAATTCGTCGATTTCAAGACTTCGTCGTTCAAATTCGTCATACAGTCTGGTTGCTCTGTTTTAAGGTGGTATCTCACCGGGCTGGAGACTAGTTGGCGACTAGTTGGCGACTCAGTCTCCGCTGGTCGCGGAGACGTCTCCGCGACGTCGCCGCGACGTGAGTCGGGATGGGTCTTTAGTACTTAGAGCCTCAAAATCATAGAATAGTCGTTGGCTGAAATGTTTAACTTTATGGGATTTGATACTTATATGTTTCATCTACATTCTCTGAAAATTTCAGGTCCTTATTCGAATTTTGTATGCCGTAAATAATGATTTTTCTAAGCAACCTTCATTTCAAAAAACAAACATAGACATATAATAAACACAGACAAAGGATAATAATGAAAGGATATCGACGTAAAGCATCAAGTACCGCTTTGAACAGAGTTTGACAAATTTGTATGATAAATTATAATCAGATTATTACCGTCGGGGAAAAGATTTGGGGAGTTTGACGTATGCGTGGGTTTGTATTTTATTGTGAATAAAACGGTGTACACCAAATCAGGATTTCGCTCTGAACAGTAAGCACTCGAGCGTTGTGTCTGCAAAAATATAATGCGTCTTTTAGAAAAAGAATGAACGAAAAAGAAAAAAACACGCAAGAAAAGGATAACCTGGACTTGAAAACCGTAACCCCACGCCCCGTATTTATGTCCAGAGGCATTTTTTTTTTATGTTTGATTTTCCTTTAAACAAAATAATTATGTTATTTTCAATTTTGACATTGCGAAAAAATAATTAGAAATGGGAATGATGGTATATGATTCCCGTGCATGATACCTCTGTAAATCAAAATAATGAGATTTTAAAACTTTATAAACACCTAAATACGTAATATCAGTTGAACACTCAACGAATACGTACTTGCAGTATGTAACCACTATACTTCCTAAATACATAGTTAAAATATTATTTGATCTTATGTTATTATAATAATACTTATTGCTGATCATTTGGCTGTAATCCCCAAAGAGAATTCAAATATTCAATTCAAGCTTTAGTTCAAGTTTATTTCCATTTTTAACAAGCAAAATAGAAATGTTATACAAACAATAAATCACAACAGCTTTTTATGAATTATACAAGTTGAATTAGAAAAAAGTAGACATCGGATGTCAATTCAAAATAAATTTACTTGTCAAGACATTTTCCTCGCTTGAAAATGGTCCCCTACATGTTAGCAAATTTAACATTAATGAGAAATTGTCATCGGGGCAAATTTATGGTTGTTGTTGTAGTCACCGAATGTTAAAGTGGCACGGACAAGGCCGATAGAGGACGCTAGTCATATTACGCGCGCGCTATGCACGAGTACTATCAAAGACTGTAGAATTACAAGACAGATCGCTAGCGGCCGCGCAGCGATGTTCCTTCAAACAGAATGAAGATTCAAATCGAGCTTAAGAGAAAGTTGGGTACACCCAGAAGTTTTGTCTACAGTACTGAATCTTGTTCATTTAAATTAATGAAAAAACATTTAAAAATTAAAGTCGATAGCTTTTTTGGAACAAATGTTCCCTTTGTTAGTATTAATTTAAACAAAAGTAAGGATCAGAACGTACTTACTTAAACTCGGCAAATTCAGGCTAGTATGACGATTGAACATCAGCTTATTTCCAAGTTGGGTACACCTGGGGAACACATTGCTTTTCTAATTCAATATTGTCTTTGTATAGGTAAAAATATTTAAAAATTATAGTCGATAGCTTTTAGAGATTTTCACTCACATTTAATAAATAAAGAATTGTTAAATTCACAGATCTAGAACGTGCACAATAAACAGGCAATGGCATATTTGGATATTTGCATATTATCACGCACACTGTCTGGAATATACGCACCGACAAACCAATCGACTTTGTTCTTCCCAACATGATACTGCTTTGTGGAATAATTGACCAATGATAACTGCGTATGTGTGCGCATTATAAAATCGGTGCGCTTAGTCAGCTGATTTATTTATAGTGTTGTTGCTAGGCTAAAAATAGCCGAGTCATTCACATTAAGCCAGCAGCAACAACAACTGCAACAATAAATATGTGGGGAACCCCCTGTGCAATTTGCATTGTGACGTCAGGACTGTAATTGCGCGCATAACTGAGGACATCGCGCGCTGCCCATTCACTTTGTACAAGATAATTGTCCAGTGGTCGGTCTTTCCATTAAGCGTCTTTGGTACTATATAGCGGAAATTTCGTATTTATACTTCGCAAACTAGGCTATAACGAACGTGCTGCTAAAAGTGGATACCATTTAGTTTGTACGGCGCGTCTCGTGCGTATAGCGCGCGCGTAATATGACTAGCGTCCTCTATCGGCCTTGTCCGTGCCACTTTAATTTCACGATTTTCAGACATTTCTTTAGACTTTACCCTTGCAAAGTTGTCTCTCCTATATAACATAATCTAAATGTTGTCGCGGGGGGCAGATTTTGCAGCAAAATGTAAACAATTGACACTGGAGCAAATGGTGTAAATCAACATGGCACGTGTCTTTAAAGGCAATATGCGTGGGTTATTAGACGCGTGGATCCATCTTGCGCACTTTTACGCACGGTACGTAATCCCCATTGGCTCAGTTATAAGTAGCGATCGCAAACTTCCCCGCTTCCGAATACCCGAGTCAAAAATGCATTAAAAATAGTCGCGTTCGGAGATGTTTACGAGCGAAAATATCACGTAACACGCTTAACCGCAACCGACTTCAAAGTGCCGCCGATTGATGGCTAGGTGACAGCGTGAGAAATTTGTTTGCTGCATGCAATTTCATAAGAAGGCCTTTGTTCAGATATTTTGAAGCACCTCTCTTCGATCGATCCAACATATATCTTGAGTTTACCTCGAGAGATTACGGTGGAGTCGAGTTGGAATTTGCTGACTACCCTTTATAACCCACGCATATATGCCTTTAAAATAACTAGCTTAGGCGGTTTCACACACAATTATCTATATAATAGTTATCTAGATAATTGTATTTATTTATTTATTTATTTATTACGGTATATAAAAAACTGAACAAAAAGTCCATGGACTAAAACAGTTCAGTTTACATGAATGATTACATACACAATTAAGATACACATTATACCAAATCATAAGTTACAACAAACACAAAATAATGCACTTTAAGTATATAGATAAGATGATTGCATTAACAAACAATTATACTAACTAACGACCAAATTAATGACCTAAAAACGAAAATTATGTGCAACATAAGTCTATCCAATAATGTAACAGTGGAGTGTAAGAAATGGGACTATAAAGTTGAAGACATCATATTAATAGAAAAACAAGTTGCATACAGGTCATATATTACATTACATTAAAGGGGTAGTTTAGTTTTGGTAAGGCTGAACTTAAGTAGCCAAAACCTGCACAGTAACATTATAAACTAATAGTTATAACTCCACCATGCTCGAGAGGTATACAAAATTACAAACGACTAAGTAAAAAGCCTGTTATCATTCAAAAAGAGCCATTGAAAAACAAGAGGGCGCTTTTTAAAAAGGCATAGGTTTCAACCATTTTTCATACAAAATTATGCATGTGATGTTTTATTGTTTAAATAGCGAGATCATCAACAATTATTTTAAAAAACGCTTTTGAAAATTTTTGAAAAAGTGCAAGAATTTTTTTATTTTTTTCTAAAAATCATCTAATTATTTGGGCCCCAAATAATTATAAGATCTGATATATTTATTGATATTTCAGCCGTTTCTGGGTCGATTTTGACCAAATAAAGTTTATTCTGCCATTAAAATTGCATGTTCTCTCAAATTCGACACTCAGTTTTTCATTACCTCACAAAAAAATTGTGATCTGCAGCGCCCTCTCTACCAAAACTAAACTACCCCTTTAACTACATGTATATCAAGGTATTACAAGTTTTGATTGATTGTGTGAATCTTAGATGGTATAGCGGACATTTTGTATCGTTGTGTTCGAGTTTGAGGTACATTCCATTGATTAGAGTTCCGAAGAGCTCTACCAGAAGTGTTCTGCCGAGTATCAGGCAAGAAGTGGCGATGGCGTTGGGAGTCGAGCAGGGATTTGGCAAATCTGGTAATGATCATGCTCCGTCTGTCGGCAAGAGTATCAACTTGGAATGTTGTGCATAGTTGATCATATGGCAGCAAATCTGGGTAGGCGATCATGCGAAGAGCCCTCTTCTGAACGCGTTCCAAGCATATCTCCTGGTCCTGTGTGATGCTGGAGGCCCAGGCTGGTGCACCATATTCAAGCATGGGAAGTATGTATTGTACATCTTGTATACACTGTGACGAGGTCAGGTTTAGGTACACCATTTCGTTTCAGCTTTGTGAGGATGTACAGTCGTCTTGAAGCATTCGTGATAAGACGACCAACATGTTCATCCCAACGAAGATCGTTCTGTACGATGACGCCCAGAAGTTTCATGGAGGAAACCACTTCTAACTGGACTTCATTGATTGTTAGCTGCAGAGGGGGTGGTGGATTACGGAGGAAGGTGAACTGCATTGTTGTGCATTTAGCTGGATTTGGCTTCATATCGTTATCACCACACCAATCCACTAGTGCATCCACGTGTGTCTGTAATTGTGAGGGCTGACGTCGCGGTACGATTTCATCAACAGTTAAATCATCCACATACTTCTATCGATTTTCTAGAGTTAGTACGGCATCATTGACCATCACGAGGAAAATGATTGGACCCAACTTGGTCCCTTGGGGTACGCCACATGTGAGCTCACGAGTAGATGAGGACAACCCTTGATAACGGACAGTTTGCGATCGTTCTGACAGGAAGCTGCAGATGACAGGTAGCACAGCTGCAGGATTGGCACCGAGTTTGATGAGCTTCTCGACTGCTGTTGTATGGTTAACATGGTCGAATGCTTTGCTAAAGTCAATCGCACACAAGTTGGCATTAACTCTAGGTTTGTCTAAGCCTTTGTGAATTGTGTTGATGAGGTCGATGAGGTAGTGCGAGATTGAGCTGCCTCTCATATTTCCGAATTGTTGCGGGTCTACTGTCGAAAATGTCCTGCATCAGCCATTCAGCCAGAAATCCCTCGAAGACCCGCGCCAGAACAGATGTAATTGAGATAGGGCGTAACTGGTCTAAGCTGGTAACGGTTGAAGTCTTCGGAACTGGACAAATTGATGCATTTTTCCAGATTGTCGGAAAACAACCACTTCGCAGACAGGCATTGAAGATCTTGGTCAGTGGTTCGGAGAGTTCGTAGGCAAATTCGATGAGGAGTCGTGTTAGACAGTCACTAGGGTGAGCAGCCTTAGAGGCTGCTACGAATGGGACAGACATGCTACGAATTATCTAGATAATTGGCCCCAGTGGGACACCGACTCTTGTTAAACATTCCAAGCATTAGTCACCGAATGTCAATTTCACGACTGTCAGACATTTTCTTAGCTTGTAAGTTGTCTCCTGAAATCTACATTGACTGTCACATTCCCTAATAGACGGATTGTCATCCTCTTGTAAATTATTACACCATGGAATCCTCCCGTGTGTTCACACGGGGCGTATCATCTGGGGCATGTGCTATACGGTGACCGCAACTGTCTACATCCATGTGTCTACCTACACCAACACACATTATATTTTATCTCAGAAGCAATACCGTGAAATCTGATTTTAGTACATGTAACTGCAATCAATCTTAGGAGAATAAAAAACAAATCGTATAATTATTTTGACTCCATGGAAAGCAGTTAATTGTTTTTTGTCATGTTTTTTTTTTTTTATTGAACCCGTCTATAGGTGCAACATACAATGGCGTAACAGTTTTAACACGTACCAATGATCGATGTGAACCCACTTTTAGCAAATAGTTTGGTTTTCGCAGTGTACGTGTCAACGTGGGGCTTTCCATTTGTTAACCGGGTTGACACGCGCTTATTAAAACGGAAGGCACAACATGAGAGAAAAGTGTCAATCAGTCCACTTTGTTGACAAAACTCTTGAAACAGACAATGAAAATTAAGATAAATTGTTTGATTTAGGGGGGGGTGTTAGGTAAAAATGACTGAAATATACTAACCGCCATGCAGTGTACCGTTGTTGTTGAAATTTGTTTAGTTTTGATCGTCTTCGCATTGTTACTTTGCTTCTTCGCGCTACTTTGATAGATTCTATTTTCGCTGGAGTTGGAAATACCATGCCAAATGCGTCATTATTTTGGTAAACCTCCTCCTCAGTTTGATTTCATTTCGAAAGTTGGAAAGGAAACTATCAATAAACTGTTATTCTGTCTGTCAATATCCATTTAAGAGAATTACCATTCCTGCGTTGGAAAATCCAGTCTCTCTCCATTATTATAGACGAATATTCCGTGTTATTTTGAAAGTATCTTTTTGCCCCAACCCCTCAATATAACCCGTTGATTTTCGATTGTAATATATATAATAAAATATAGATGACATAACATTGTAGAATTCCAATCGATTAAAACATCATAATTATCTAAAGCTTTTAATCAAAATTGAATTAAAACATTGTTTGAATAAAGAACATTATTTTATAATTTCTCCCACGTTCTCTTCTTATAATAAAACATTGCATAACAATTTTGGCACACATTTTGCTTCTCGATCAGGTTTCTATCATTCAAGTTGTAATAACTATGATATTCTTGCTCCTTTTTTTCGCCAAACCATTCGAATTGATGGCAAGGGTCGGACTGATCGGGGACATGCGTATGACGGGAGGAGGGGGGGGGGGGGGGGGCACACCGTATTAATTATTGCATTATTTTTGTCGAATTGTTGGGAGAGGGCAGATAATAATATCAATTTCAATTCAATTTTCTATTTCAATTTATTTCTTGGTTCCAACAAAACATTACAAATGAATTATAATAATTTACAAAAATAGTAACACAAATGTTACTATTACCCTAATCCGTTCTATGTTTGCTGAGTGCCTGGATACCATTTATATAATGGTCTTTGGTATGACCCAGCCTCGAACATTTTGGGGAGGTGGTCTCGGCCGGGGGAAATTTTGACGACGAATTAATTTTAGGTTACTAGAGTAAAACAAAACCCATACCCAATTAAACTAACCTGATTTCGAGAGTAAGACTATAATCTAGGAAATAAACTGTGTAAGTTGTATATGATTTGAAACAAGCCACCAAGAATACTCACCCCCCCCCCCCCCCCCCCCCAAACATGTGTAAAAATGTCAAGTATATTAAATCAATAGGCCAAACCTGATCAATTTAGCTGGCTAGGTCAAGCACTGCATGGCGGCAAGGGCGTCAACAGCTTCTCAAAAGTAGGGGGACATTTTGAGGGAGCGAAGCGACCGATTCTCCCCTCCCACTGTAGGGAGCTTTTGCACTTATGTGTTTAAAATTGTGCGATTTGGTGCATATACCTGAGACATAAATGTCTAGAAAAATCTAGAAAAATTGGTATAATTTGTGCAGCTTCACCGACGTTTTGTGCGATCACTCCGCACCATGCAACCATATCGCCGCATCGCTTCGTGGGTTATTTCGTTTGAAGTCGTCCGCATCTCCCCCATCAAATTTGCAACCATCAGATAAACCGTTACACAAGTCACGTGACATTTTGTAAGTGGATGTCATCTAAGATAAATGTGCTTTTATATGATATGCATCATGCCCATAGCCAGGGGGTGTGTGGGGTGCGTGCCTACCCCCTATCGGTCTCTTGCCATCTAAACCAGTGGTCTTGGGCAACGATAGGGTCTTTTTGTCGAAACCATCGCCATCGGCATCGGAGGAGCCTGCCCTGGTCTTCATCTGCCCAATTACAGCTAGGATATAATGGCCCGAATTCTCATCAGTAGCTCAACCTGAGCCCGGCCTAAAAAGACAAAGACTACCGGTAACCAGTTAAACCATTTAGCGCATGCAGATCCGGATTGATTGTTTATATTCGCCACCAGAAATATTATAATTGATTTCTTTTCATTATCCAGGCAATCCCTCTAGTTCTGCTTAGGAATTTACAAAGGGCTGCTTGCTATTACAGTAATAACCGGTCACCAGTAATACAATGTCCTGGATGATCCAGGACGCAATTTGTCTGATGACCGACTACATAATTAATATGACTGAATATCTCCGGTGGCGAATAGCAACAATCAAAAGTTATGCAGGTGCTAAATGGTTTAACTGGTTACCGAATTAGTCTTTATCTTTCTAGGCCGGGCTCAAGTTGAGCCACTGATGAGAATTCCGGCAATTGTGTTTCTCTGATTGGCCATTTTAGCCACACTGGGCGCTGCACAGTTCTCCCACCGATCTAAGTAGTATAGATCGGTCAGTTTCTCCCCGCTGAACTTGACTATAATTATTATAGCTATAGTTGGCGCACTTCTATTATCTTGCAAGACAGAATTAAGGGGCCAACGTTGCAACAAAACATTATTATTACAGTACAGTTGTGTTGCTAACCAACAGAAAAGGTGTCAAATTCAGATAATTATGTCTGCGTGTTATGGACATTAAAGGGAAAGTTAAGTTTTGGTATATAGAGGGCGCTTCAGTGAAAAAATTGTGAGGTAATGAACAACTGAGTGTCCACTTTTAAAGAGCATATACAATTTGAATGACAGAATAAACTTTAGTTGATCAAAATCGTTTCAGGAACAGCTGAATCATTAACCCTAACCAGGCCGGGGTGGAATCCACCCCCCCCCCCCCCCCCTCGACTTTTCGCGCGATAATTCCGCAACGCGCGCAGGTATTTCCGCGCGACTTCATGAGTTTTTTCATTGAAGTCTTGCGCAACTTTTGAGACCAAATTTGCGACGACCGGGTATACGGTTCTAAAGTCACGTGACCTTTTGTAAGTGAGCGTCGGCCCGAAAATCGCCAAATTTTTGTGTACAAATCATATGGAAATTGATTTTTTCCTATAATAGACAAAACCTTCATTATTTTCATTCTAATCACTGCAGTCAATTAATTTTGGGCTAAAAGTTGTTGAATAATGGTTAATAATTTATTCCATCAAAAAAAATAATAAAAAACAAAAGTAAAAAAACAAAGAAATACATAAGAAATTCAAAAAACAAAGAAATACATAAGGAATTTTTTGGCTGTCGCAATTTTTAATGTTGAAAACCTGATAATTAGGTCATAAAGAATATTCAGGCGCAAAATTAGCATATTCTGAGCCATATTTAGTGATTTATTGACAAAAAAGGGATTTTTGCATAAATTTGCATAATTAATTCGAACTTGATTTTTTTTCAAAAAACTAACAATGCAATCTTGTAGATTATGTCGCAAACTATCTGTGTGCCAAATTTTGTGGCGGCCGCGAGTTCGGCGACCGAGATCTTAGGGGGGGGGGGGGTTGAATCCACCCCCCCCCCCCCCCCCCCCCGGCTAAATAACCCGGCCTGGTTAGGGTTAAACCGAACCCTCGTTGACTTTCAAATTGGCAAAATTTGGTATGTTTGTGAAGGAAATGTATCCTATCGGACTCGGATGAAATAATGTGGGATCCCTCATTTATTCGAAATGTATACACATTAATAGTTGTTGATGATCTTCAGAACTATTTTTTTTTAATACAAAATGGTTTGAACCAATGCGCCTTTTTAGAGAGTGCCCTCTTTTGTTTTAACGGCTCTTTTTGAATGGTAACAGTCTTTTGACTACTTAGTCGTTTGTAATGTGATACACCTTTCGAGCATGGTGGAGTCGTTACTATTAGTTTGTAATGTTATGGTGCAGGTTTTGGTAACTAAAGTTTGACCGGAACTCTTCTATAACGTTTTCAATTAAATCAAATTCTATTAAAACAGAAAGACATACAAAGAGTTTGCCCCCCCCCCCCCCCCCCCTCCCCCACCCAAGGACGTAGCTTCAGGGGACCAGGAAGCACCCCCCCCCCCCCCCAACAAAAAAAAACAAAACAAAAACACACACACACACACACACACACACACACACACACGCACACACACACACACACACACACACACACACACACACACACACACACACACACACACCACACACACACACACACACGCACACACACACACATATTCCAGGACAACAGCTAGCGGCCAACAAAACAAGTGATTTCAATGGCAAATTATACATTCTTTTTACAGGTCAAGATCAATACAAAGCTCATAAATTTCGCGCAAAATTAGATAATTAGTATTGTGATGATTATAGGCCATATTATAAACTGGTAAGGCTCTTCTCATTTTTTCTGGGGGGGGGGGGGGGGGGGCGGGGTATTATTTTGCTTGTCAGGAGAAAACCTTTACCCCGCTCATTACAATAAACCAAGGTCAATCCCCTCCCCCCAAACACACAGACTGAAAACAATCTAGCTACAGGCTGACTGCCAACCACCCCCCCCCCCCCCCCCCCCCTCTCCAATTCCCAATCAGTCCGATGCATGCTGTCATAATTATACGTTCTCTCGCTCACCAGTGATATATCATTTCATTCTAGACATGGGCGTATAGGAGCACACTCTCATCATCAGGTGGGCTTTGAACAGTATTTTGACCGAACAATTATCCTTCCCCGATTTCTCTTCTGATTCTGACAAGGCAACTACAAAAAATAATGTCTTCACCTCGTTATGCCGTGAAAATTATCTTTCTTTTTGCCCGAAAATGACCGTAATGTTGCCCTACAATGACATGAATTTGTCCGATTATGGCTGCCCTGAGTTTGCCCGAAATATGACATTGCCCCGAACATTATTTGCACGAATGTGACATGGATTCTCCCCGAATATCACATGGGTTTGCCCAAATGTGGTGTGAATTTTTGCCCGAATATTATGGCCATTTTCAAAACCCCAGGGGTAACTCGAGCTCCACCCGCCCACCCCCTCCCCCCTCCGACCGCCTCCTAGCTATTATACGCCTATGGTTCTAAATAATCTTCAATGTTGTCTATGATCTTTGAAATATGTCTTTGTTTATTACAAAGAAAACGGAAGTCAGGCAATACCACTTGCAAGAAACGTCGAAGCTCAAATAAAAAACAGAATGGGAAGAAATAAAAGAAAGGAAAATAACATGTGTTTCCTTTATTTAGTATTTTTAATTATTATACTGTACAGTATGTACCCATTATACTTTTTTTTGTTCAAGCAAAAATAACCGATAACAACGTTAGCGACAACAACAACAACATAATTCAATGCGACAGCTGTGTGCCCAGTGTGTAATTATGTGGCATATTATGCGTACGCTTTGTGCATGTATATTGTATCGGACGATATGGTACGTACCGTACTTTACCGTACATTGTTATTGTTCCGGCCTAGATCCGATCAGTAGCAAGAAAAAGAAGGCTTCTGATTGTCGTTTTGGTACCTGAAATTCTACAGCGCTGACTGCATTTTCGAAATTGTATCATCAATCTTAGCATCAACCATTTGTTAAAGAACACTTGCTTACACCATTGACATTAATTCAATCTTGCAAGAGCCTTTTTTTTCTTAGGCTTAGGCCTGCCTCCGTGCCTCGGAAACAAAAATGGCCACTAACGGAACGCTGGATTCAGCAGGCGGTGCCACTGCGGCCAAGGGAAGTGCCAGCAGGCGGTGATATTGACATTGCGCAGAGGGTCAACAAAAATGGATCTGATGCCGACACACTGGACCGCCAATCTCTCCAACTTGCTTTCCAGGATCCGAGCAGCCCAGGTGCAGCAAACGGAGATCGTTGTAAGATAATAGTTTACTAATCTTTTAATATTAAATGCAAGTGAATCAACTTATTATTTTACTTTTTAGCAAATAAAGCAAGAGCCAAGACTCTGACTATAAAATTAAAAAGTAAAATAAATTAAGAATAGGCCATTAACTTAAGTATAAGGGTCCCCTAATTTGTAACTGGCTAAAGAAAGTATGATAGTCTCAAGTCAAGTAGGATTAAACCTAAACGAAAGCAAATTATTAATTATTACCAGTAAAATAACAGAAAAGGTTGTTCGATTACCAAAGATTTGGCAGGGCGGAGAGAACTTGGCCATCTACTTGCAAACAATTAAGCGAACAGACTGTATAAACACCATCACTAAACATAGATCGACAAATCTAGCTCTTTCATGGCCTCTTTAACATTATTAGTGACACATTTTACTGTCAGCATTATACTTATAGAGCTAGACGTTATGATTGCCGCCCGCCATGAAAGCCAAGAACACCGTCATCCAGACCCACCCCTACAAGACAAGAGGTTAAACCTGCATATACTGCATGATCCAGACCAATCTGTCGGTTACGGGAATTCAGTTACTGGCAGTTATAAAGTCACGTTAATTCGGCTTTTTGCCAGAATTTTGTAGTTTAATTGAAATATTTAGGGGTACTCTGATACATTAACTCACCGATCTTGGGTTTCCCACTACATGACATGTCTTTTTGACGCTTATTTTGTTGTATTTAAAACGCTTTCTAGCAAACGTTGCAAAACTTTTTCCGCACAGCATCGCAAACAGCGCGGTTCAATATGGTTACGGTGACTAGACAGGTCGTACCCCATCTGATCGCCCCCGTTGCATACTCGCCTCCTTAACAAGTCGCCCTTATGTATTAAATGCCATTAAATCTAGACCAATTCAACTACATACTTTTGGCAGATTCAACATATGAGGTTTCTAACCGTGGTAAATTCTATGAAAGTGAATTTTTTTCATGATTTCATTTGCAATTTTGCCACCTGAAAGAAAAGTACATGCTGGCATTTTCGCTTACTGCTACTGATCAACAGGGCTGTCAACTTAAGGAAATTGCTTGGAGGGAGATTATGGCAAGGAAAAGAATTTCACCCCCCCCCCCAAAAAAAAAATAATAATAATAATAAATAATAAATAAATAAACAAAATAACATTTTACTGGATTTGTAAGCCTTCAAGCCCAAAAAAAAAAGGTCTTCTCAGAAAAAAGCTGAAGGTTCCTGGATTTTTTAGGCTGACATCCAAAAAAAAAAAAAAAAAAGGTCTTCTCAGAAAAAAGCAGTACCGTAAAACTCCTTGTATAAGACGCACTCGTGTATAAAACGCACCCCCAACTTTCACAGCAAAAAAAAAAAATTTTTTTTTTTTTTTTTTTTTTTTTTTTTTTTTTTTTTTTTTTTTTTTATTGGACACCCTGTAGTTTTTTTTAAAGACACTGAAGTGATGTTGGAATGCTTATACCACTGGTCTAGGGCATGACAATAGCTTCATGTTGAATGTAGCATTCATCAACATCATTTTCTCACATAAAAATAGTGGTTTTAGTTAATGCTGTTATCCGATCCGGATCCGATCCGAGATCCCGGCGGTAATGGCTTCCGAGCCGATTCCGAGACGGATCCGAGAAATATTTTTTCTCGGTAGAAAATATCGGAAGATTTTGCCGACCCATTTTCTCCAGTGATAATTGAACATGTGTATGTTTGACAGTCCATTAAGTAGTGTAATTTAAATAAGAAATGGGGAAATCAATATTGTTTACTTTATGAGTGGTTATTTTGGAGAAATTCATGGTTCGTCAGTTCGTTTTGCAGTCGAAAATTGAACAGGATGCGCGAAATTGCTAGTCATTTGAACGATGTTGTGGACGGATGTGCAATCAAAGTTACGCCGATACTCGAGGGGAGACGTCTGTTGGATGTCTGTATGATCGAGCTAATAAGCCAGTGCATTCAAAATGTGGCTCTGAATACGTTTTATTGTCATTTGCACATTTAAAAATGTTCTGATATTCTACTTACATGATTTATTGGCGTTTGATAGCTGGGCGGAAACAAAAATATGCCCCTAAACAATGAAAACAATTGCGCAAAATATCGATAAAAAATTACTACACCGCTCCCGTTTGCTTGTATAATTGCGTGTGCAGATATAGATCCGCCGCCGGGAATTCCCCAATTTTCGGCGGATGGATCTCGCGTAAGAAAAAACGTTCACCATAACACACGCAAAGTAATACGACCAAATTAACGCCTAATAACTTGTTGCATGTGCATGCAAGCTATAGCTAGCTAACTCATTGGAGTTCTCTCGAGGCCTAGCCGTCCGTAATCCGATTTTTTTTCTTTGGAAATATATCGATAATTCAGCAGTTTTGTCTTTGATTTGGGGGGTTATTTTGTATTCTGTTCGGCTTTCAGATGCCATGTTATCATGTAAGTAGATTACCAGAATTGTGTGGTTCCCTAAAAGGGTAATTTATAGCCGATTTTTAAGGGCAGTGGCCCGGCAGTGGCTCACAAGCGCGGTTTTCCACGCGATTGGCGGGTTGAGTTTCTGTGAAACGTGTGGTGCGATGCCGAACAAACCATCGAAAAAATACTTTTCTTGCGAAACTCTGAATAATCTGAATATTATTTTTCCGTAAAAATTGATATGTACATGCCTCGAAACGTCATTATTATTAATATTTTTGCCATATAAAACAAGAAAGATGATTCTACAACGCTGCATTTTTTCAGAGCAAATTGCAATATTTTTTTTCTCGGAGATCCGATCCGATCCGAGATCTCGTTAGCGATATAGAATTCTAACGATCCGAGAACGGGCCGGGATTTTTTGTTTACCTAACAGCATTAGTTTTAGTACACAAATTGCACATTTATTGAGCATTAACACTGGTGCTCATAAATATTCATATTCATGAAT
This sequence comes from Echinarachnius parma, assembly GCA_037951105.1. Taxonomy (NCBI): domain Eukaryota; kingdom Metazoa; phylum Echinodermata; class Echinoidea; order Clypeasteroida; family Echinarachniidae; genus Echinarachnius; species Echinarachnius parma. The sequence continues at coordinate 108,098 of JBAMJV010004456.1, forward strand.
ATTCATGAGCACCAATACTCACTAAATATAATGCAATTTCCTAAATTTACTAACAACTATTTTTAATTATGAGCAAAATTTATAACCACTGGTTAGAAAATTGCATATTTAATTAGTACTGCTGCTCACGAATGTATGAATATTCATTAGCAGTATTACTGCTCAATAAACTTGCAATGTTTACATCTGTAACCAATATTTTTTGTGTGAGAAAAAGGTATATATTGCTGAATGCTGCAACTGAAAGCAAGCTCTTGTCATGCCCTAAACCATGTGTTAAATACACATTCAACATGACTACAGGGTGTCCAAAAAAAAAAAAATGTTTTTTTTTTTTTTTTTTTTTTTTGGCACCCCCCACTTTGAAAATTTTCCGACAGAAAAAAAGTGCGTCTTATACACGGAGTTTTACGGTATATAAGGTTCCTGGATTTTTAAGCTGACAAGCCACAAAAAAAAAAGGTCTTCTCGGGGAGGTTTTTCATAAAGCGGGAGATTTTACATGCATGGCGGGAGAGCGGGAGGAAGGGCGTTGTGGCGGGAGTCGTTTCTCTCGCCACGACGCTGGCGGGACGGCAGGAGAACGAGCGTCGTGGCGGGAGACTCCCGCCAAATGCGGGAAAGTTGACAGCCCTGGATCAGTGCATAATTCCCATCACTTCTAGTATCCTCATCACCTCCTTTTGGGTACATCACTAATGGAAATAATCCATGTTTTTGAAACTACTATCATCTGTTTTGACTGTGCTGGAGGCTGCAATGTTTTCCAACTGTATCATATGAAACTTCAGCTGACCTTGCACATACAAAAGTGAGTGTAACCACTGACATAGCAGCAGATTCAACAACAGCAGTTCTGCTTTAAATTGTTAGTGCATGCTCAAATGCGCTTAATTGACATTTCATGTGTTTTTATACTGTTGGAAAACATGGCAGCCTAATATTTAAAGGGCAATGAAACCCAAGCAAAATGTTGCTTTCATAGTCTTGAAGAGATTAAGATGAAGAATCTCTGAAAGTTAGAGCATAATCGGATAAGAAGCAAGAAAACTACGGCTCTTTGAAGATGTCCATTTATTCCTATGGGGAACTCAAATTGGCAATGCACTCTGATAAGTGTGTGGACAACTCCCCATATGTTTTGTACACAAATGTTCCCATTTTTACAGTTTTCTTCATAGTCACATTTTTCCATTCCCCCAACTCATGATATGTTATGTATAAAAGCATTCTACAAAACATATGTTGAACTCGAACGAAGGGTAAACATAAATTTTGAGAAAATTGAACAAAACTGAAATTTTGTGTACAAAATGTATGGGGAGTTGTCCACAACTTTGCCAGAGTGCGTTGCCAATTTGAGTCACTCGAAGAAATACATGGCATTTTCAAAGAGCCATAGTTTTCTTATTTCTTGACCGATTGTGCTCAAATTTTCAGAGACTATTCATTATATTTAGTGTCTTATAGTGCGTACAACAATTTGTCTGGATTTCATTGTTCTTTAAGTAGTCAATCCAAACAGTTTGATAAATAGTGGTTTCAAATACATTCATTATTCCCATTATTAGTGATACCCATGTCTGAAATAGTAACTACATGTAGATGTGAGGACAAGAATTATGCACTTGTCAGCAAAAGTAAGCAAAAATTCCAGCGTCAGTTTTAACCCTATTAAGGCCGGGGGGGGGGGCCATAATGGCCCCCCCCCTCCGGAATTTTTTTTATTGCTCCAAAACGCTGCAAGATGACGCGCCGCTGCTTGGTGACTTTTTTCTTTCGGGTCTTGCGCATGTTTTAAAACAAAAATTTCGAAAATCGGACCCTCCGTTACAAAGTCACGTGACCTTTTGTCTATGCATGTCAGCCCGAAAATCGCTAAATTTCGTGATTTGTGTACAAAACATATGGAAATATCAATTTTCATAAAATGAGGTGTATTATTAGATATTTGGTGTTGTTTACATTTTATATGTTGGTTTTGGGGTTCAAAACAGTTAAATTATAGTTAGAAATAAAATAAACAACAAAAACAATAAAATACATAAGTTAAAAAAACAAAGAAATACATAAGAAATTAATAAAACAATAGAAAACAAAAGGAAGAACCGGGCTCTTCCAATTTTTTTTGTTGTAGTATCATTCCAAATGCTCTAAAGAATATATGTAGTGAAAACCAGAGTTTAATTATGAAGAATATATGATTTATGGGTAAAAATATGAATTTCATGACTTATTTGCATAAATTACCATAAATATGCAAATTAATGAATTTTTCAAAATTTTTAAAAATTACCATTGTATTCTATACACTTCACTTATCACGCGTGCAAATTTTTACGGCGATCGGCCGCTCCGCGGCCGAGATCTTAGGGGGGGGCCATAATGGCCCCCCCCCCGGCCTGCTGAAGACCTCAAATAGCCCGGCCTTAATAGGGTTAAGGGGGGCCCTGCTACAGTGCCATACTTGTATACACTATTTCACAAAACAAACCAACACACGTGGGCTGCACATGTGGTCATTGCTGCACATATCGCAATCCTGCTGAATATTGCGCAATCCTGCTATATATTGCGCAATCATGCTGGATTATACTATTGAATCACATTGTATTGTTTGCTATGATAACCCGTTCCTTCTTCCTGCTCTTCTTCCTGCCTGCCTACAGTACATAGGCGTATGGGAAATAATCCACTAATTCTGAACTAAATATGCACCCGAGATCTGATAACGTAGGAAGTTGTTGGGACTATTGTGTTCCCTTTTTTTTTAACTGGTGTTGGTTTAAAAGGTTAATAACCTTCAGAGCTCTACAAACATGGGCCTTTATAGTCTTATTCTTACAATGTAGAAACACAGTTTTGTGCGTGCAAACATTTTTTTATTTAAAAGAATATATTGCCCCATCCACAGGTCATGTATTGGTACATAGTTTGGTACACGTAGGTATGTTCATAAAACAATTTTTCTTTCCAAGGCCTGCCCCTATTTTGAGCTCTGGCTATCAAAAGGTACTCAGTTCTCTTGAATTCCCTAGAAATTGGTACAACCTTTCAAAACTTCCATTTCCTAGTTCCAGGAAGAAATGGGTGAAGGAAATTAAATGGGTAAAGGCCCAGTCACATATCACCGG